>QLIY01000606.1:4774-99899 GCA_003260075.1 Phallusia mammillata
TAGTGCTATTAGGGTTAGGTTGAGGTTTTATAATAGTATATGAATCAAAAAATGTCCCTGCTTAAAACTTATTCAACTATTTCCTGACATTAGGCAAAAATGCTATGGCGGGACGTCGCGGGAGATGGCGGGACGTTTCGGGCGCGGAATGTAGTGTTCGGCGGAATTTTTTTTAATGATTTTCTATTATAAAACCTTATCCCAACCTTAATAGCTCCAACCGTCAGCAATTTAACCCGATATTTAGCGGTTTTCACGACGTCCCGCCCGTCCCGCCCATTCAGCGTTTTAGTGTCACCCACCATTAGTTACTCGAGTTCGGTCGAGCCGCTTTCGTTCGGTAAATAAATTCGTAGCATTACAATTGCTAAAAATGTACTTAAAATGCGAAACATGATAACGCTATGCTAAATCGTTAGATATTACCATTTACGTCACAAGATTAGGTTCAGCCTTGAGGGGTTCCATAGAAAACAGAACTTAGCAGCCATTGTTTTTATATGTAGCCGTATTTTCCTTGAGTAATACAAATCAATCAATATTACGAAAAAAGCGGATAGTTAAAAAAAATGTTTCACTTTTGACTGGACTATACTTCACTGAGATTATAAGTACAGTAAACATCAGTCTAGAGATCGAATATGAGGGTAAATCCATGTTTAGAGAGACGGCGCTTACAGCAAGTTTACAATCCCTCGAATCGGATTGGTCAGAGGAAGGCAGCACGTGACAACCGGTTACAGCCAATCAGTGACAAACACGTGTTATTGGGTGCAGGCTCTTCAATGTTTGCTGGCAGCTGTCTCCGGACTCTTTGTGGGACTACAAATGAAGCTTAAACTGCTGCAGAAAGCTGAAAAGTACCGAAGAGGAGCTAAAGTGTACGGAAGGTTACGACGAACGTCCGCCTATTACCTCATGCTGTTGGAAAACGGCGGAAAAGTCGAGGACATTACGTTGTTGTGGAAAGAAGCGATGAAGCAAGAAAGTCGAAATGTTCCAACTGTTAAAACTTTTATGGTTACGTGATGAAACCTTGAAATTCGTTTGTTGGTTTGATTTTTAATACAGCCCATTTGCACTTCAAGATTATATTCGTATTGCCTCTGTAATGTTACTGAGTTGTTATGCTGTGACGTAAAAAAATAGTCTTTCAATTAAATCCGTGTAGGTTACGGCCCCCCCCCCTCCCGCCCATTCAGCGTTTTAGTGTCACCCACCATTAGTTACTCGAGTTCGGTCGAGCCGCTTTCGTTCGGTAAATAAATTCGTAGCATTACAATTGCTAAAAATGTACTTAAAATGCGAAACATGATAACGCTATGCTAAATCGTTAGATATTACCATTTACGTCACAAGATTAGGTTCAGCCTTGAGGGGTTCCATAGAAAACAGAACTTAGCAGCCATTGTTTTTATATGTAGCCGTATTTTCCTTGAGTAATACAAATCAATCAATATTACGAAAAAAGCGGATAGTTAAAAAAAATGTTTCACTTTTGACTGGACTATACTTCACTGAGATTATAAGTACAGTAAACATCAGTCTAGAGATCGAATATGAGGGTAAATCCATGTTTAGAGAGACGGCGCTTACAGCAAGTTTACAATCCCTCGAATCGGATTGGTCAGAGGAAGGCAGCACGTGACAACCGGTTACAGCCAATCAGTGACAAACACGTGTTATTGGGTGCAGGCTCTTCAATGTTTGCTGGCAGCTGTCTCCGGACTCTTTGTGGGACTACAAATGAAGCTTAAACTGCTGCAGAAAGCTGAAAAGTACCGAAGAGGAGCTAAAGTGTACGGAAGGTTACGACGAACGTCCGCCTATTACCTCATGCTGTTGGAAAACGGCGGAAAAGTCGAGGACATTACGTTGTTGTGGAAAGAAGCGATGAAGCAAGAAAGCCGAAATGTTCCCACTGTTAAAACTTTTATGGTTACGTGATGAAACGTCGAAATTCTGATGTTGGTTTAACTTTTTAATACAGCCATTTGCACTTCAATATTCTGTTCCTAATGCCTTCGTAGTGTTACTGAGTTGCTATGCTGTGACCTAAACGTAAGAGTCTTTGAATTAAACCCGTGTAGGCTACGATGGCCAGTTCAGACGTGTGCTGTTTTATTTGATTTTGTTTCTTAACTTAAAATTTATTTTTTGTTTCTGCTGTGTTGTTTATAAAACTTAAATTTCGCTTCAGTATTATGTATTTTAATTGGTCTGTGGAAATGGAGTTTGATCCGGGCCCGAAACCTTAGATTAGAGCTTATAGCAAAACTGAATAAGGAGGTTTGACGGAAGGAGTGCGAGTCAGAAACACTCCTGTCGTGGGTTATATCCCCACCGTAGGTTCCTAGCCTGCCCCTTGCCATATGGAAATGCCCCCCCCCCCCATATGGAAATCACCTTCAATAGGCCTGGCGCACTATAATTTGTATATGGGTGTACCGTGAGTCCACCTTAGCTGAAGTGTAGCCTACACAATTTCATTTTTCGGAAAAGGCTGCAATGTGACGTGTAATTTAACTGTTTGTAAGCTGGAGTCAAACTCTGATAACTGGATTCTTTACGCTACTGTGCACGTTGGAACTTTACCTAAACTTAATACGTTAAATTTCACGTTATACAATGTATAGCATTAACCATGTGCCTTTTAAGTCTATTTTTAGCATCTGTGAGGCTACAAATTTGATAGTCGAGCAAAAACTAAGTAACTATTGCTACATTTTCTTGCTACACATGTGGAAAGTGCATATATTTATTGTAAGTGCATGAAGCTTGGAAAAGTGCATCTTGTAAACATTTACAGTTAACATATAAAACATTTCGATGTGTATGCATACGAGCTTAGAAATGGTATTATGTATAAATGTTACTAGCGGTTCTGCAGCAAATCAACGCAATATTGCAAATGTCGAAGTGGGTATTTGGCGACATCTGGTGGTGTATCTGAGTTAAGATTTTATTAGTGTCAAGCATTTGTTAGGCATGAAACAACTTCACAAAAAGTGTGCTACTATAGAACAAACCTGTTATTTAAGCAGGCAGGGCACCTTTCCATCCAGCCAGTAGTTTCTGATGAAGACTTTCTGCCAAGTCCGCATACATTTTAAGGTTTGCAACATTGTAAATCTCAAGCGGATCAGAATTACGCAGATATAGTTCTTTTGCATGCACCTGTGAATAAATACCAACAGAATTTTCATTAGCAGGTTTAGGCTGTGGCCCCCCCCCCTACATTTTAAGATTTGCAACATTGTAAATCTCAAGCGGATCAGAATTACGCAGATACAGTTCTTTTGCATGCACCTGTGAATAAATAACAACAGAATTTTCGTTGGCAGGTTTAGGCTGTGAAATGTGTACATTTTAGTTAAACTATCTTGTTCCCAATGTACTTTGCATTGTGTGTGATTTTTGGAGCAATTCAATTAATATTAAGTATTTATTGACCAAAAGGCAAGGCGTCTTACCAAAAAACAACATAAAACTACAAAAAATTGAAAGTTAAAACACAAATTTTAATATCAAACAAAGATATGGATAATAAAAGTTAACACAACGAAAAGGAAAACAGGTGCAACATTCATTACCTCTGTGAAATTGGCTTTAAAGTTTGTGGGATCGAACCCAACCCATTCTGTGTATCTGTATCTGTTAGTGCGCATCGTATAACCCATTATCTTAATATCTTTCAGACTTGGAAGATTACTGTTCCACTGGGGGTAGTCAGAAGGTCTCGGATATTGACTAAACACTGCATCTTTCCATGTAATTTCTGCAAAAAATGAACAAAATTACAGAAACAAATGCTTGTGAACAAACACAAAAACAATATAGGATGTATATAATTTGAAGGAAATATTATGTATAATATCAAACCAAAAAATATTTTTTTTGTTTAGATAACTTTGTTGTGTCATACAAGTTTAGTAGGTTCAAATATTATAAGTTATGTTGTACAATGATACTTTGATTCTATTACATTATAAATCGATGCTATCATTAAATTAAACATCTAGTTTGCAACTTTTTGACAATATTTTTTTTGCTGAATCACCTTTCTTCGTTCCAGCATGATGCAGCAACTTGACAAAGCTTGACCCTTCTGTGCAAAAATCAACCTGGAATTTTTTTGTTGTTTATTAACTTCAATATAATAATTCTTGTTTCCCCCCATTGAATGATGACACTGCGGTTTTGTGGGGCCAAACTAATTTTCACATTATTTTACACTTATGTGTGGGAACTAAGCCAAAGGTTGGATAATGTAAAAGTTGTGCAAAAGTAAATCTATTTATTTTGTTGCTGAACACAATTAGAGAAAAAAAAAAAAACTCAAGACAAAAAAACTTAGTGGCATAGAAAATAGTTGCAAAATTATGTAAATCAAAAATGTTGTATGTGTACATATTGTCAAATATTTAGCCCAAAACTGAAAACACAGTACACCAATAAAAGACAAAAGGCAATTTAATTAATTGAACAAGATAAATCAGCTTTAACTGTTTTGATTTTTATAAAAACCTTTTTGACAATATATTTCAAATTCTTACTTTGAATGGCCCCCCCCCCCATAAAAAATGTTGTATGTGTACATGTTGTTAAATAATTAACCCAAAACTGAGAGCACAGTGCACCAATAAAAGACAAAAGGCAATCTAATTAATTGAACAAGATAAATCAGCTTTAACTGCTTTAGTTTTCATAAAAATCTTTTCAACCAAATTTTTAAAATTCCTACTTTGAATGGATTATCGGGGCAATATGGTGGAACTTCTATTCCAGCTAATTCACTGAGTGTTGGAAAAAGATCAACTGTTTCAACTAAAGCATCTGTCTGCAATCCTACAACAGGAAACAATACGAAGCATTGTTGGATTTAAATACAACCAGCAATGACTGGTCACCACAATAAAACTATATGAGGGCACGATTTTATTGGTTTGTTATTACAGCACAATATGTACACAATCATGTCTTGTAAAGAAATGTATTCAGATTACAGATTAAAAAAACAGATTTATTTCACTACATTTTTTACATTGGTGTTCACATGGTTGTGAGTTATAATCCTGTCTTGGCCACTTGCAATAAACTTAAGCAGTATTGCTTCAACCCAGTGGACCCTAATGGGTTAAAACAAATTTAAGTCACCAACCTCCTCACTCGAAAAAACCATTCAAAGGGCTTGCAATATAAACAGGTAATTCGACGACAGATACATTGTAAGCATAATGTATTTAGGCAGTGCCGGCCCAACCAGAAGAAAAATAAAAACAAACAAAGAAGTTTATAAATTAAGTTATGGAAACAACTAGATTTACCTTTTTCTTTTTTTGACAGTGAAGTTTTAAGTGCATCCATATACTGAAACTTTTGCTGCTTGGATTTCTGTTTGTCTGTGACATGTGGCACATGAACAAGCATGGGTGTTCTAGTAACAACTTCAAAGTTTTCATTTTTGCACCAGTCACCGTGTTCACCAAGGCTCCAACCTGGATGTTTTCATATTTTACAAAAAAGCTGTACAGGTTGGGTATAAAAAGAATGTCTTAAAGTAAAGGCTGAATCTTACCATGATCTCCTATCAAAGTAACAATAGTGTTGTCAGAAAATCCAGATGCTTCAAGTTGTTTTAAGACTTTTCCAACCATTGCATCGGTGTAAGTTACTGATGCATAATAATGTTGTCGAATTTTGCGCTGCAAGGATAACACAACAAAAAGACACATTTATATATGTTGCCAAAAAATGTGTTTATCATAAAACTTTATCGATAGTAAAACATACAATTGTATCAAAGCAATTTAAGAGCACATTGGCCAGTGCAAGTATTTTACATTCCGAATCCTTTGTTGAAGTACAATAGAGCTTATTGCCTTATATAAAATATATTCATATAAATATAAAGACATTGCAAAAAAAATATTTTGTTTTTTGTTGTTGTTATGTCCATCACAATGTACAAGAGACAAATAACAGAAAATGTAAATGAATTTAGTACAGAAATATAACTGACCTGAAAGTCCCATGGAATCGGACCAAATGGAAAACTTAAATTCAGCGCCTTCACATCTTCGCGGAGTAGCAGCCTTGGCCATGAAGAATAGGCAACTAGGGGCATATCTGGGGGTATTTCTGGGTTTGGGGCAAGGTCAATCTCTTCAATGGGGTAAAGATCAAGATATTCTTTTGGAAATTTGAATGGAGCATGTGGCTTGTGGAAACCAACAGCCAGAAAAAAAGGCTAAAAATGATTTTTATGTAAAAAAAAAAAAACTAGTAAAAAAGACAGGTTTGTTAAAATAGGATTCAAAAGTTATATTTTTTTTGTTGAAATTGACTTTAATATAATCCCAAACAAACACATGCTGTTTTTTTGTTTCTGGGCAATGTTTAAGTGTGCAATGCAAGTTCTGTACAATAAAGTAATACATATGAATAGGTGACCTGGGTTTCACTGGGCTTACTAAAGTTCTTTAGCATCTCAATGGCATGTTGAGCACTTTGTATGTCAGGCAGAGACCCACCAGGTTGATTTTTAACATCTACAGGACAAAGTAGATTCATATGCAGATCACCATCAGGCCCAGGACAAACCTAAACATTATTTTTAATCAAACAAAGTGCACTTTTCACATTTCAGTACATGTGTACATAAAGTAAATTACTCAATACAATGACTGCTTTGATAAGTTTATATAATTATATATGCAGAAAATGTCATAAGCTATAGTCCTTTTGAAAGGTCTAGCAAAGATGCACACTTCGGGGTTAAATCAACTTCAAAGAGGAAACAATGGTTTTCTGCAGTGGTTTTTAAACTTTTTTACTCGGGGACCCCCTTAGAGGCCAGAGTATGTGACCCCTTTACAATCACACATAGGAAGTTTTACTACGAGAATGTCTTTATCAACACATCACTGTTACAGTTCGTCAGTTTGCTGTACAGTAAAACCCTAAAGTTGTTGTTAGCTAGTGGCTCAAGGCACCATAAACTATTTAACCATTTCTGGTTTACTGTTTCTTGGTAAGTCTTTGTAAGTACCTTTGCCATCATGTATTTTTCAGTTGAAGGATGAAACGCAGGAGCTGACCAAGATAAAGGGTAATCATCGGTAAAATTGGAAGGTACTCCTGTAAACAGTAATTAATACAAACACGTAAATTGAAAAATGAAGTGTTACTAGACTAAAAACATTTTGAAAAAAATAATGAATAATTTGCCAAAACGCTTGTATGTTGTAAAGCATGTCACATTTTGCATTTATATAGGCCACCATATTTGTAATTAAACGTATGAGCAGATCTGTGTCTAGTGTTCAAAATAATCAAAGAATAAACAATGCAAACCTGGATGAAACACTTTTCCGATGCTGTAAGTAAAATATCCATTATCTTTAAAATGTTGAGGCAAAGTTGTGTAGTTTCCAGCATGTGTTCTCCAGTACGAACCAAAGTCAAACAACCTAGTTGTATCTGGTCGCCGACTTGTAAGAAAAGATGTCCGGCTTGGGGCACAAACAGCTTGCTGCAACAATAGAAGTAACAGTTTACAGATTTGTCATACAAAAGATAAAAATAATAAAAGTTGTTGATTTAATGATCTTATTACCGCAGGCAACCAGATGTATAGCATGTAAAAGATGGCTGCCTATCTCAATCATATCTCAGAAACAACTATTTGTTAAATAAACCCAATGCAAACTTTTATAGATCAAAATTAAGAAAAATTCAATACCACATCTGCAAAAAATATTTTTACTCTATGAAAAAATTACCTGAACATGTGCATTGTTGAATTGTAAGCTTACAGAAGCCAGGTTATCAATATTGGGTGACAATACTTTGGGGTAGTCATAGCAACCAAGGGCAGGTCGAAGGTCATCGATAATCAGAAACAAAACGTTGGGCTTGCCTTAAAAACAAACTTGTTTTTAAAGACATCTATTGTTAGCACAAACAAAAAAAACTTACCCGTTTTGGCACTACAATGTTGGAAACAGACTATCAACAGTATGAACTTCCATAACATGTTGAGTTGAATCTTCAAACTACCCGGTTTTACAAAAGCAACACTTTGTTAAAAATCAAACTGTTAAATTTCACAAACTGCGTTGCAAAATTGTTTCTGGTTCAGCAACTATAAGTGAAAGTTTACTATCGGGAAAGTCCCTGTTTTGCAACCATTTATCTTTTTGTCACAAACAAGGGTAATGGATAAGCCTTTTTATTACAAGCTAAGCGACGGCTAGTAATGTAACGAGTACGGTTTTCTATATATATCCGGATAAAGGCGTTAAACTGTACACCTGTGTCATGCGCTCTCGCTTAATTTCTGCGCAAAAACAACGTCCACTCACAGTACAGTACAAAGCATAAAGAGTACTTACATACACATGCTAATTAACGGCGACAGGAAATAATGCACAATCAAACAATGATTGGGGATCCAGATGAATCACATTAATTGTTGCACAGTGTAATTACCTTGCTGGCTATGAGCCGGCAAGTCAAAACAAAAATATTTTGTAAAGAAAAAAAAAGTCTCAAACATTTCACTAGGTATTATCATAATTTCTACAAATTTCCCTCGACATTTTTTCAGCAATTAACAATATATTGTCGTTGCCCATATCTGAAACAGGCACTCTGCTATTTTTGATGTAGACAATTAGAAGTTTGGAGAGTTTCACCACAGCATAAATAGGTTTACTTCGAACTTATATTGCATAAAAGCTCTACGAGTTTTGCTTGCTAAAAACATGTCGAGGGGTATATTTAGAGATTATGATAATACTTAGTAAAATGTGTGCCACAGTTTTTTTTTGCAAAATCTGTTCGTTTCGTCCTGCCACAGCGCATAGCTCGGGAGAAAATTAAACTGTGCAACAGTTAATGTGATTCATCTGGTTTGCCAAAATCATGTTTGATTGTGCATTATATCCTGTCGCCGTTAGTTCCGATGTATATGTGATTACTCTGGATGTGTGTCAAGTATATGCTTTGTAATGTGCTGTGAGTGGACCTTAATTGTCTTTGCGCAAAAATTAAGCGAGAGCGCAAGGCACAGGTGTACAGTTTAACGCCTTTATCCGGATTATATAAAAAAACGCACTCGTTACCCCCCCCCCCTAGCCATTACAGTAATAGCCGTTGCTTAGTTTAGCGTGTAATAAAAATTCTTATCCCTACCCTGGTTTGCGACAAAAAGCCAAATAGTTTAAAAATATGGACTTTCCCGCTTGAAAGCTTTCAGTCTTGGCTGCTGAACCAGAAACAACTTTTTCTGACGCAGTTTGTGAAATTTTAAAGTTTGATTTTTAACGAAGTGTTGTTTTTGTAAAATCGGGAAGTATAAAGACTCAACTTAACATGTTTTGGAAGTTTATACTGTTGATTGTGTGTTTCCAACGTTGCAATGCCGAAACGGGTCAGTATTTTTTGTTTGCGCAAATTATGATAAATACAATACAAGTAGATGTATTAGATAACAATATACAAGATGTATTTAAAAAAGCAGCAGACGATCAGCGTCAGTGTAATGTTTTATTTTGTAAAAACAGAAATATTAATTTCGCCTATTTTGGGCATTGTCAGTTTTTGTCTTATTCAAATAGAATCTATAGATCATATATTAGATAACAAGTTTGTTTTTAAGGTAAGCCCAACGTTTTGTTTCTGGTTATCGATGACCTTCGACCTGCCCTTGGTTGCTATGACTACCCCAAAGTATTGTCACCCAATATTGATAACCTGGCTTCTGTAAGCTTACAATTCAACAATGCACATGTTCAGGTATTTTTTCATAGAGTAAAAATATCTATTTACATTGACATATATTGACACTTGTTTTTGCAGATGTGGTATTGAATTTTTCTTAAATTGTTAAGAATTTTTGCAGTGACTGTATTTAACCAATAGTTGTTTCTGAGGTCGGATTAAAATAAGCAGCTGTCTTTTACATAATATAAATCTTGTTTCATGCTAAATTATAATCTTTGAATCAAAACTTTTATTTATTTTTTCATTTTTTATATGGCACCACTGCCTCAAACATGAATTACATGTTGTAAGTTGCGCGTTTTGTTCTTGTAGCAAACTGTTTGTGTTTGCAGCAAAGTTTGCAATGACCTTATTTAACAACCGGTTGTTTCTGAGAACAGATTGAGATAGGCAGCCATCTTTTACATGCTATATATTTTGTTGCCTGCTATATTAAGATCATTAAATCAGCAACTTTTATTATTTCATCTTTTGTATGACATCACTGCCTTAAATCTGAAAATTCCAACTTCTATTGTTGCAGCAAGCTGTTTGTGGCCCAAGCCGGACATCTTTTCTTACAAGTCGGCGACCAGATACAACTAGGTTGTATGACTTTGGGTCATACTGGAGGACACATGCTGGAAACTACACAACTTTGCCACAACATTTTAAAGATAATGGATATTTTTCTTACAGCATCGGAAAAGTTTTTCATCCAAGTTTGCATTGTCTATTCTTTTCGCTCAGCTATTGGTTATTTTGAAAACTAGACACAGATCTGTTTGTATGTTTAATTACCAATATGGTGGCCTAAATAAATGTAAATTGCAACATGCTTTATGACATACAAACATTCCGGCAAATCGTTGATTATTTAGCTATTATTAATTAAATCTCTTGAAATGCATTGTTTACAATTTTGCATGTGTTGGGACCCATGAGTTTCTGCTTGCAGAAACCACCAAGGTTACAAAAGACATTGGCTGTTATGGGACCCAATTTAAAATAGTGTATGTGCAAGGGCAATGTGTGCTAAGCCACCCTTCTAGTTTTAAAATGTTTTTTATCTGGTAACACATCATTATTCAATTATATAATTGAAGTTTGTATTAATTAATCATTACAGAAATATCTTCAAATTTCACTGATGATTATCCCTTATCTTGGTCAGCTCCTGCATTTCATCCTCCAACTCAAAAATACAAATCGAAAAAGGTTGGTGAACTTACAAAGAAACAGTGAACCAGTGTTTCTTGACACAAAAGCAAGAAATGTTTTTTCTGCATATGTATAGAAACTCATCAAAGTGGTCATCGTACTATTACTTTATGTGCACATCTACTGAAATGTTATAAGTGCACTTTGTTAAATTTAAAATAATGTTTAGGTTTGTCCTGGACCTGATGGTGATCTGCATATGAATCTTCTATGTCCTGTAGATGTTAAAACTCAACCTGGTGGGTCTCTGCCTGACATACAAAGTGCTGAACATGCCATTGAGATGCTAAAGAACTTTAGTAAGCCCAGTGAAACCCAGGTAACCTATTATTATACATTACTATATTGTGGAGAACTTGCATTGCACACTTGAACATCCCCAGAACTAGAAAATTTGCATGTATTTGTTTGGGATTATATTAAAGTCATTTTCAACATAACAAATGTAACTTTTGACTTCTATTTTAATAAAACTAACAATCATTTTTTAGCCTTTTTTTCTGGCTGTTGGTTTCCACAAGCCACATGTTCCATTCAAATTTCCAAAAGAATATCTTGATCTTTATCCTATTGATGAGATTTATCTTGCCCCAAACCCAGAAATACCCCCAGATATGCCCATGGTTGCCTATTCTTCATGGCCAAGGCTACTACTTCGTGAAGATGTGAAGGCGCTGAATTTAAGTTTTCCATTTGGTCCGATTCCAATGGACTTTCAGGTCAGTTAAATTGTTTGCTAGATTTTGCCACATTTTTGAATATTTGCAATATTTTACTATACCTTGATTTTTAAGCTCTAAGCACTACCGTAGTTTCGGGACATTCATCAAGACAGTACTGATTTTATTTTAGAATAGTGGTAAAGTTAGGACTTTTAGTTTTTTTAGCAACTTATGAAAAAGGTTTATGATGCAGGAATTTCAAATGTAAGGTACCCACTTCAAATGGCCAATTTGCCTGAAAAGCTTCATAAACAATACAGTTGTATGGTTTACACTTACACTTTGTTTTTATCTTTGAAGCGCAAAATTCGACAACATTATTACGCATCAGTTACTTACACCGATGCAATGGTTGGAAAAGTTTTAAAACAACTTGAAGCATATGGATTTGCTGACAACACTATTGTTACTTTGATAGGAGATCATGGTAAGATTATTTTGGGGGAATCTGTGCAAAAAGCTTTTGAACAGAAAATAATGGTGTAGCTGCAGCGCATTGTGTCATTATCCACCAATTGTGCCTGACACTTTTTTGCACTCCATAATGTTTTAACGTTGCGCAGCTTGCTTGGTGATTCGTTTTTGTTGTGTTACTATTGTCTTTTACCAAGCGAAAACTAACTAGCTAACCCCCCCCCCTGGCCAATTTGCCTGAAAAGCTTCATAAACAATACAGTTGTATGGTTTACACTTACACTTTGTTTTTATCTTTGAAGCGCAAAATTCGACAACATTATTACGCATCAGTTACTTACACCGATGCAATGGTTGGAAAAGTCTTAAAACAACTTGAAGCATATGGATTTGCTGACAACACTATTGTTACTTTGATAGGAGATCATGGTAAGATTATTTTGGGGGAATCTGTGCAAAAAGCTTTTGAACAGAAAATAATGGTGTAGCTGCAGTGCATTGTTTCATTATCCACCAATTGTGCCTGACACTTTTTTGCACTCCATAATGTTTTAACGTTGCACAGCTTGCTTGGTGATTCGTTTTTATTGTGTTACTATTGTTTTTTACCAAGCGAAAACTAACTAGCTAATTATGGGTCCCCTTCCCCCCCCCCCGGTGACTGGTGCAAATATGAAAACTTTGAAGTGGTCACTAGAGTACCCATGCTTGTCCATGTGCCACGTGTTACAGACAAACAAAACTTAAAGCAGCGGAAGTTTCAGTATATGGATGCTCTTGAAATTTCACAATCAGGAACAGAAATAGGTAAATCAGATTTTCCATGAAATTTTATATGATTTTTTTACTTTTTCGGGAGTCCAATTTATAAAATTTGTTGTTTTATTTTTATCTAGAATGGGCAGGCAAGGCCTAAATGGGTTATGCTTACTTTAAGTATGCCATCCAACTGCTTGTTTATATTGTAAGTTTGTTGAATTGTTTTTAAAACAGCTTTTTCAAGTGATGGAGTTGCTGACACCTGTATGTTTTTACCCATTGGGTTTTTCTCATAGAGGCACAAGTGACAAAGACATGATTAGAACTCATTACCTTGTGAACAATGATCCAAAAAATATTGAAATAAATGTATGTTGTGCCAAACCAGTATATGTATGAAAATCTTGCAAATTTTTTCATAGGCAATTTTTCACTAAACTTTTCACTACGTTTAAACTTTCTGAAAATATTTGGTTTTAATAAAATACAATACTTCGCATAACACAATTGCATGCATCTTGCACTGCATTAATAATTTGGTGACCAGTCATTGCTGTTGCACTTAATTTACACATTGCTTAATATTATTTCCTGTCATAGGATTGCAGACAAATGCTTTAGTGGAAGCAGTTGATCTTTTTCCAACACTCAGTGAATTAGCTGGAATTGAAGTTCCACCATATTGCCCCGATAATCCATTCAAAGTGAGAATTTAAAAGACTTTGTTGACAAGATTTTCATAAAAACTAAAGCAGATAAAGCTAAACAGCAACAAACTTTTAGGTTGATTTTTGCACGGAAGGGTCAAGCTTTGTCAGGTTGCTGAATCATGCTGGAAAGAAGAAAGGTGAGTCAGCAAAAAAAATATTGTCAAAAAGTTGCAAACTAGACTTTTGAATTATGATAGCATCAATTCAAAAAGTAATAGAATCAAAATGTCATTGTACAACATAACTTATAATATTTGTACTTACTATAGTTGTATGACACAACAAAGTTAATCAAAAATATGTTTTTGTTTGATATTATACAATTTCTTTGAAATTATACAAATCCTGTATTGTTTTTGTGTTTGTTCACAAACATTTGTTTTTTTTGTAATTTTGTTCATTTTTTTGCAGAAATTAAATGGAAAGACACAGTGTTTAGTCAATATCCGCGACCCTCTGACTACCCCCAGATGAACACTGACCATCCAAAGTTGAAACACATTAAGATAATGGGTTATACAATGCGCACTCCCCCCCCCCAGACGCAGTGTTTAGTCAATATCCGCGACCCTCTGACTACCCCCAGAAGAACACTGACCATCCAAAGTTGAAACACATTAAGATAATGGGTTATACGATGCGCACCAACAGATACAGATACACAGAATGGGTTGGGTTTGATCCCACAAATTTCAAAGCCAATTTCTCAGAGGTAATGAATGTTGCACTTTTTCCATTTTTGTTGTTTTAACTTTTATTATCCATATGTTTGTTTGAATAAAAAAAATATTTTATATTTCAATTTTTTGTAGTATTACAGTGTTTTTTAAGAAGAAACCTTGCCCTTCGGTAAATAAAAACTTAATATTAATTGAAATGCTCCAAAAATTTCACAAAATTTAAAGTAAGTTAAGAACGGTATAACTTAACTAAAGTGTACACATTTCACAGCCTAAACCTGCCAACAAATATTTGGTTGGAACTTATTCACAGGTGCATGGAAAGGAACTATATCTGCATAATTCTGACCCACTTGAAATTTACAATGTTGCCAATCTTAAAATGTATGCGGACTTGGCAGAAAGTCTTCATAAGAAATTACTGGCTGGATGGAAAGGTGTCCTGCCTGCTTAAATAACAGGTCAATTTTATAGTAGTTAGTGTGCTTTTTGTGAAGTTGTATTTTTGCCTATAAATAGCTTGACAGTTATATTTGCCATGTAAATAGAGGTTTATTGTCAGTACGGCCTTTACAGGATTTTGTACAGTGATTTAAACCACTGAATGTTAATAAATATGCCGCAAGATTTTAGCAATGGAATCTTGGTTTAATGATTAGTATTTTTTGTACTTTTATAGATCATATTTTCCCCCCCCCCTAACTTAACTAAAGTGTACACATTTCACAGCCTAAACCTGCCAACAAAAATTTGGTTGGAACTTATTCACAGGTGCATGCAAAAGAACTATATCTGCGTAATTCTGACCCACTTGAGCCCCCCCCCCCAGGTTTGTTCTATAGTAGCACACTTTTTGTGAAGTTGTTTCATGCCTGTTAATAGCTTGACACTAATATTTGCCCTGTAAATAGAGGTTTATTGTCAGTACGGCCTTTACAGGATTTTGTACAGTGATTCAAATACTGAATGTTAACAAATATGCTCCCCCCCCCCTATTTGCCATGTAAATAGAGGTTTATTGTCAGTACGGCCTTTACAGGACTTTGTACAGTGATTTAAACCACTGAATGCAAATAAATATGCTGCAAGATTTTAGCAATGGAATCATGGTTTAATGTTTGGTATTTTTTGTACTTTTATAGATCATATTTCCTGAAAGCAACACATCATTTATGACTTTTTGTGGCAATGGGGTTGTTCAGTCGAATCAAAAAATCCGCTAGGTGGCAGCACCTTCCGGTCATACAATGCGTTGGTTTATGCTGGAGACAATAGCAAAAAACATTTATCGGCAAGCTTCGCATTTGTTTGGGGTGCAATTTTGTGCTCTAAAAGTATTTTATGAATAAATGGACTATTATTCTTGTTATCTGAGATAACTTTGTATAAATTGCAGCTTTAATATGCGTATTTCGGCTAAAATTAAGTGACTTCTCTCCATAAAGCACTGTGAAGCATCATATAATTATTTTCTGTTGTATGTGGGTAATTTTAAACTATTCCTTGATGGAAACTTGTACCGTAACAGTATTATTGGAATGTCATTATAGTTGTATGTACAGGTTGCAAATGTTGGAAACACAGTACAACTTTTGCCTGACAAGAAGTTGCTTTCACAAAAAAGTGATATAAAATTGCAATTAAAAGAGAAAATGCAGTAGCCTATAACAGTGGTTCCCAACCTTTTTTTGACGCGACCCAAATACTTACCAAAATTTTGTTTAGTGGTTTCTCGCGACCCATGGACATGCTATTTTAGTTGAATTTTTGTCTGTAAATTCGGAAAGCTTTTTAAAAATTACTACGCAAGTTTAGCAAATCAATAACCTTATAACGAACAAATAGTGTTGTTGTTTTCGACCAAACATTTCCATTTAACCAGGACTCAGAGCTGAATCGAAGAATTATTAGCCAGACAACGCTTAACTGTGAGCTAACACATCACTTTATGACGTCACAAACAGTTTTAACCATTATCACGACAAGTTGTGATGAAATTATTGTTGGGCAACAATTTAAAGCCTTGTGAAATATATAAAAATAACGCTACAAGGCGAAATCAAAAAGTAGATGTTCTTATTGTCACTACAACAAGCGACCCAACAGAATGTTCAGGCGACCCTACTTTGGGTCGCGACCCATAGGTTGGGAAACACTGGCCTATAACACACAATTTTGGAGCCAAACTTGAGCTCTTTTATGATCTGATATTAACACTTGAAGTCACCAAAACATTTGCAACATCAGCAAGCAAGCAAGATTTGACAAGAAAACTATATATCCTTCTATATTTCCACTTGAGTATAATCACAACAAGGAAATTTGAACTGTACTGACTCGAAAAACACACAACGTGCGTGGTTGGTACTACAGAAGTATCTTTCGCTGTAACTGTTTGCACTCTAAGTCCTTGCTTATCTGTGCTACTGCTTGTCTGAGCTTAGTCCGACAAGAAAGACGGCGTTTAACCTTAAAGTTAGTTTATTGAGTTAAGAGAGATAGCCTACAATAGATATGATTACGTAACTGTGCAGATGGTAAAAGTCCCCCCCCCCCCTTAAAGTTAGTTTATTGAGTTAAGAGAGATAGCCTACAATAGATATTTACGTAAAGTGAGAGAGACAGTCTCTCGTGTGAGAGAGAAGTTAGTGTCTCTGGTATCGTTACAACACACATGAACATATATAGTGAGAAAGGTGACGATTACGTAACTGTGCAGATGGTAAAAGCTGTTAAATAGCGACAAATGACAACCGAGGTCTGAAAATGTGACGATGACGAAATAAAACGCTCATGCAATCACAGTCACTCGTACGATATTATACGCGCTTATGTATAACTGCAATACACGATGCTCCACAACATTACCGGACAATAGGAACAGAATCTAAAAGTGCAAATGGGCTGTATAAAAAAAATCAAACCAACATCTCTCTTTCAACGTTTCATCACGTAAACGACCCTAATATAAAGAGACGGACGCTTTGGTAAACTCGCCAGCAATGCTTGATTTTAACCCTTCTTTTTCATGCTTTTTTAAAATTATTTCGGTTTTATCGTTGACGAAAAGCAAAACTCGTTAATCTTCTACAATATAAGTCTGTAATAAATCTATTTGGGTTATTAAGGTAAAACCCCCGAAACATTTCATAGCCTACATCAGTTCTCAAACTGTGCGTCGTTTCAATTTTCCAAGAGCGTCGCAGAATAGTTCCGTTTCGTAACTTTTTGTTGTTGTATCAATAAACCCCACTTTAATAATAAATTTCCTCATTAACTTTTATTTGCTGGTGCGTCGCAAGTCCAAAAAACTTTTCCAGAGGCGTCTCAACAAAAACAAGTTTGAGAACCACTGGCATACATCAAAAGCAGCAGAGGGCGCTGGTACAAACTGTAACTGTGGTATAACCTGTTGATATAGGCTATAGTAGTCAACCGTATTTTGCTTATTGCTAAAACATGTTGAGAGGTATTTGTAGAGATTATGATAATGCTTAGTGAAATGTTTGTCACAACCCCCCCCCCGAACCACTGGCATACATCAAAAGCAGCAGAGGGCGCTGGTACAAACTGCAACTGTGGTATAACCTGTTGATATAGGCTTTAGTAGTCAACCATATTTTGCTTATTGCTAAAACATGTTGAGAGGTATATGTAGAGATTATGATAATGCTTGTGAAATGTTTGCCACATTTTTTTTTACAAAATCTCTTTGTTTCGACTTGCCAGCTCAAAGCTCGCGAGGAAATTAAATTGTGAAACAATGTGATGTTCGACAATCATGCCTGGTTGTACAACATTTCCCGTTAATTAGAATTTGTAAGTACTCTGTGTCCCTGAACCTGCTTTAGCAATATGCTTTATAGCCGTATATACTTCATTCCGAGTGAATAAATTCGTTTTTGATTTTTTGCGTTGCGGTTCTTTTAAAACTAAGTTTTGTGAGATGCGGCTCGAGCATGCAGGTCTGGCCACCCCTGCTTTACACCATGGGGTGAGTGGACGCTGTCTGTGCGCAGAAATTAAGCGAGAGCGCAAGGCACAAGTGTACAGTTTTACGCCTTTATGCGGATTATATATAAACCACACTCGTTAGATTACTAGCCATTACAGTAATAACCGTTGTTTAGCGTGTAATAAAAAATGCTTATCCCTACCCTAGTTGCGACAAAAAGTCAAATGGTTTGAAAATAGGGACTTTCCCGTTTCGAAACTGCTGAGCCAGAAATATTTTTTTCTGACGCAGTTTGTGAAATTATAAAGTTTGATTTTCAGCAAAGTAATGTTTTTGTAAAACCGGTGATTCACTGATTTTTAAAATTTAAAGATTCAACTCAACATGTTATGGAAGTTCATATTGTTGATTGTCTGCTTCAAACATTGTAATGCCAAAACGGGTAAGTATTTTTTCTTAGTGCTAATGGTAATAATTAAAAATAGATGTCTTAGATAACAAGTTTGTTTCTAAGGTAAGCCCAACGTTTTGTTTCTGGTTATCGATGACCTTCGACCTGCCCTTGGTTGCTATGACTACCCCAAAGTATTGTCACCCAATATTGATAACCTGGCTTCTGTAAGCTTACAATTCAACAATGCACATGTTCAGGTATTTTTTTCATAGAGTAATAACACCTATTTACATTGACGCTTGCAGATGGGGAATCGATTTTGCCTTTTTTCTATTTAAAAAGGTTTTTTTCCGAGTTTATATTGAAATAGGCAGCTGTCATTTTGTTGCCTGCAAAATTATGATGTTATGATGTATCAACAACAAGTTTTCATTGCCTTAAACATGATTTACATGCTGTATTGCAACTTCTACAGCAAACTGTTTGTGGTCCCCCCCCCCTTTTCTTACAAGTCGGCGACCAGATACAACTAGGTTGTATGACTTTGGTTCGTATTGGAGAACACATGCTGGAAACTACACGACTTTGCCTCAACATTTTAAAGATAATGGATATTTTACTTACAGCATTGGAAAAGTGTTTCATCCAGGTTTGCATTGTCTATTCTTTTGCCATAGCTATTGGTTATTTTGAACACTAGACACAGATCTGTTCGTAAGTGTAATTCGAAATAAATGTAAAATGCAATATGGTTTAGGACAGACAAGCATTTAATTATTGATTATTTATTTGAAAACGTTTTATTCTAGTGACACTCCAATTGAAGTGTTTACTTATTACAGGAATACCTTCCAATTTTACTGACGATTACCCTCTGTCTTGGTCAACTCCTGTGTTTCATCCACCAACTCAAAAATACAAAATGGCAAAGGTACTTAAACTTAAAAAAAACATGAAACCAGTGTTTCACAACCTGGGGGTCGCCAATCACTTTTAAAGGGGGTACAAAGACGCAACCCAACTGGGGATGATTTTATTCATATCATAAAACTTTCCCATCACTTCTGTTTAGCATAATAACTCACAAGACAATTTAATTTAGAATTGGCACAACATTTGCAATTATATACTTGTATGAATGTGTTTTTTGACACAAAAAGCATGAAATGTTTAAATAGTTTATGGTGCCTCGAGCCACTAGCTAACAACAACTTTAGGGTTTTACTGTACAGCAAACTGACGCACTGTAACAGTGATGTGTTGATAAAGATATTCTCGTAGTAAAACTTCCTATGTGTGATTATAAAGGGGTAAAAACTTCAACAGGGTCACAGTGTAAAAAGTTTGAGAAAACCATTATTTACTTGAAGTTGATTTAACCCTGAAGTGTGCATTTGCTAGACCTTTAAAAAAAGACTATACCTTATGGCATATTTCTGCAATATATGTAGAGACTTATCAAAGTGGCCATTGTACTATTACTTTATGCAAACATCTGCTGAAATGTGAAAAGTGCACTTTGTTTGAAAAAAAATAATGTTTAGGTTTGTCCTGGACCTGATGGCGACCTGCATATGAACCTGCTTTGTCCTGTAGATGTTAAAACTCAACCTGGTGGGTCTCTGCCTGACATACAAAGTGCTGAACATGCCATTGAGATGCTAAAGAACTTTAGTAAGCCCAGTGAAACCCAGGTCACCTATTAATATTTGTTACTTTATTGTACAGAACTATGCATTGCACACTTAAACATTGCCCAGAAACAAAAAACCAGCATGTGTTTGTTTGTTAAATTTTTTTTATTTAACAATCTTTTTTAGCCTTTTTTTCTGGCTGTTGGTTTCCACAAGCCACATATTCCATTCAAATTTCCAAAAGAATATCTGGATCTTTACCCCATTGAAGAGATTGATCTTGCCCCAAACCCAGAAATACCCCCAGATTTACCCCTAGTTGCCTATTCTTCATGGCCAAGGCTGCTACTTCGTGAAGATGTCAAGTCACTGAATTTAAGTTTTCCATTTGGTCCGATTCCATGGGACTTTCAGGTCAGTTATATTTCTGTACTAAATTTTATTATGTTTTTTATTTGTTTCTTGTACGTTGTGATGGACATAACAACAACAATAAAATATGTTCTTTCACAATGACTTTATTTGAAAGCAGTGATATCTTTAGCTGTATTGTATTTCAAAATACCATTTTGTGTGTTAAAGCCCGAACTTTCAGCTAGTTTTATTAATTAAATATGAAAAAGGTTTCGAATGCAAGAAATCTGAATGTAAGATAACCACTCTGACAAAATTGCCTAAAAAGTTGCTCTTAAAATGCCTTTACAGTTGTATGCTTACTGTCAAAACAGTTATATGATGTTATATTTTTTGGCAACAAAAATAAACTGATGTTTTTGTTCTTTGGTTTTTGAAGCGCAAAATTCGACAACATTATTACGCATCAGTTACTTACACCGATGCAATGGTTGGAAAAGTCTTAAAACAACTTGAAGCATCTGGATTTGCTGACAACACTATTGTTACTTTGATAGGAGATCATGGTAAGATTTAGTCTGTACAGAGACATTCTACTTTGAAGAATCTGTGTGAAAAGCTTTGTAACAGAAATTAATACGGTGTAGCTGCAGCGCATTGTGCCATTATACACCAATTGTGCCCAACACTTTTTGCACTCCATAATGTTTTAATTTGCGCAGCTATTTCTGACTTGGTAATTGTTTTAGTACAATTGTCTTACTATTGTCTTTTACCAAGCGAAATAAATTCAACTCAAACTAATTAGCTAAGTACATCCAGGTTGGAGCCTTGGTGAACACGGTGACTGGTGCAAATATGAAAACTTTGAAGTGGTCACTAGAGTACCTATGCTTGTTCATGTGCCACATGTCACAGACAAACAAAAATCAAAGCAGCAAAAGTTTCAGTATATGGATGCACTTGAAACTTCACAATCACGAACCGAAAAAGGTAAATCTAATTTTCATGAGATTTTTTAAAAGTTTTCATAACCTGATTTATAAACTTCTTTGTTTGTTTTTGTTTTTCTTCTGGTTGGGCCCCCCCCCCCCCCCCCCCCCCCCCCCCCCCCCCCCCCCCCCCCCCCCCCCCCCCCCCCCCCCCGTCGAATTGCCTGTTTATGCTGCAAATCCTTTGAATAATTTTTTTGAGTAAGGAGGTTGGTGAGGTAAATTTGTTTCAACCCATTAGGGTCCACTGGGTTGAAGCAATATTGCTTAAGTTTCTTGCAATTGGCAGAGTCAGGATTAGAACTCACAACCTTGTAAACACCAATGTAAAAAATGTAGTGAAATAAATGTCTGTTTTTTTCAAATTTATATGTGTATGAAAATCTTTTATTCAATGGTGATTATTTCGTTTTTTCCTACCAACTTATACTTTTAAACTTGCTAAGAATATCACATTTAAACCAAATGCAATTGTTTACAAGACATGATTGTGTGCATCTTGCGCTGTAATAACAAACCAACCAAACAAACTCATGCCCTCATAAAGTTTGATTGTGGTGACCAGTCATTGCTGGTTTCATTTAATCCAGCATTGTTTTGTATTATTTCCTGTTGTAGATTTGCAGACAGATGCTTTAGTGGAAACAGTTGATCTTTTTCCAACACTCAGTGAATTAGCTGGAATTGAAGTTCCACCATATTGCCCCGATAATCCATTCAAAGTAAGAATTTGGTTTATTGGTTCGGGTAAACTAAACCAATCATTACAATACTTTTGAATAAAAAGAAGTAATAGTTGAAGTAATGTTGTGTATTTTAATTACTTAAATTGCTGTGTGTCTTTACTAGTGAACTGTGCTTTCAGGTATGGGCTAAATATTTGACAAAAATACACCAACACTTTTTTATCGTTGCGCTAGATATTTTTAGAAATACATACCCCCCCCCCAGCTGGAATTGAAGTTCCACCATATTGCCCCGATAATCCATTCAAAGTAAGAATTTGGTTTATTGGTTCGGGTAAACTAAACCAATCATTACAATACTTTTGAATAAAAAGAAGTAATAGTTGAAGTAATGTTGTGTATTTTAATTACTTAAATTGCTGTGTGTCTTTACTAGTGAACTGTGCTTTCAGGTATGGGCTAAATATTTGACAAAAATACACCAACACTTTTTTATCGTTTGGCTAGATATTTTTAGAAATACATCCAATGATTTTTTCCCAGTATTTCAACAACAATTTTTTAGGTTGATTTTTGCACAGAAGGGTCAAGCTTTGTCAAGTTGCTGATTCATGCTGGTAAGAAGAGAGGTGAGTCAACAAAAAAAATATTGACAAAAGAAGTCTATCTAACTCTATTTCTAATTTAATAGGGAATACCAATGCACCATGTAATAAAATCAAAACATCATTGTACCAGTAACTTAGAATAGCTATGTTTACTAGTTGTACTAAGTTGTGTGCCACGATAAGTTATTCGAAAAATGTTAGTATGAATTCATATCTATTTTCTTTTAATGTTCTGGTATTTGGTTTCAAAAAGCCCCCCCCCCAGCTATGTTTACTAGTTGTACTAAGTTGTGTGCCACGATAAGTTATTCAAAAAATGTTAGCATGAATTCATATCTATTTTCTTTTAATGTTCTGGTATTGGTTTCAAAAAATTTGTTTCTGTAATTTTGTTCTTTTTTTGCAGAAATTACATGGAAAGATGCAGTATTTAGTCAATATCCAAGACCTTCTGACTACCCACAGATGAACACTGACCTTCCAAGTCTGAAAGATATTAAGATTATGGGTTATACGATGCGCACTAACAGATACAGATACACAGAATGGGTGGGGTTCGATCCCACAAATTTCAAAGCCAATTTCACAGAGGTAATGAATGTTGCACTTTTTCCATTTTCGTTGTGTTAACTTTTATTATCCATATATGTTTGTTTTAAATTAAAATTTTTAATTTAACTTTCAATTTTTTGTAGTTTTATGTTGTGTTCCACTAAGACGCCTTGCCCTTTGGTCAATAAATACTAAATCAGTGCTCTTCAACCGGGGTTCCGTACAACCCATACATGAGTTCCGCGAACGTTAGGGATTGCACAGGGGTTCGCAGCAGTTTGGTGTAGCAATTTAAACATGAATGAATCATAATCATCATTGTTGTGCAATGCTCGCTTGTACAATCTAGTTAACCTTGGTTGCACCATTGATAAATTGTGACATAATAATCAAAGTCTTGATACTCTCTGTCTGAATTGTGAGATAAATGTACAAATGACCAATCTAAATAACCACAATGTGTTTCAGTAAATCATTTAATTTAATTGAAGTCAACATTTGTTATGTGCTTGGGGTGTGTTACGTAAAAATGTATGTTTTTTTATGTAGCCTACTTAAGTTACATTCATTCAAAATAATTTTATGGGGGATTCCGCGTTTTGATTGACAAAACACCTTGGGGGTTCCGTGTCACTAAAAAAGTTGAAGAGCACTGTACTAAATAATAATTGAATTGCTCCAAAAATCACACACAATACAAAGTACATTAAGAAAAAGATAGTTAAACTAAAATGTACACATTTCAAAGTATAAACCTGCTAACTAAAATTCTGTTGATGTTTATTCACAGGTGCATGGAAAGGAACTATATTTGCATAATTCTGATCCGCTTGAGATTTACAATGTTGCAAATCTTAAAATGTATGCGGACTTGGCAGAAAGTCTTCATAAGAAATTACTGGCTGGATGGAAAGGTGCCCTGCCTACGTAAATAACAGGTCAATTTTATAGTAGTTAGTGTGCTTTTTGTGAAGTTGTATTTTTGCCTATAAATAGCTTGACAGTTATATTTGCCATGTAAATAGAGGTTTATTGTCAGTACGGCCTTTACAGGATTTTGTACAGTGATTTAAACCACTGAATGTTAATAAATATGCCGCAAGATTTTAGCAATGGAATCTTGGTTTAATGATTAGTATTTTTTGTACTTTTATAGATCATTTTTCCTGAAAGCAATGCATCATTTATGAATTGGCAATAGTGTGATTTTCTTCACAAGCAAAAAATCTCAACTCAGATACACCACCAGATGTCACCAAATACCCACTTTGACATTGCAATATTGCGTTGATTTACTGCAAAACCGCTAGTAACATTTATACATAATACCAGTTCTAAGCTCGTATGCATATACATCGAAATGTTTTATATGTTAACTGTAAATGATTACCAAGAGCATTTTTGCAAGCTTTATGCATTTGCAATAAATATATGCACTTTCCACATGTGTAGCAAACATGCTTTTATACTATATCGTTTGATTCATTTTTTATTGTTTTGAAAATTCATTAAAGCAGTTTTGTACAGTAAATTGTTTTGTAAAACATTTTTTTTAAATTTAACTTCACCAACCAACATTCCAAAATGTTTGTGTATGGCAATATTAGTAAACATTTTTTGTGTGTTCCTTACCAATGCTACTGTTTTTTTGGGGGTGATAGGCAAAATTCGTTGTAATAGCTGTTACTGGCTTGCTTATTTGATTTATTGAACTAAGGATTATCCACGCTTACCAAATAAGATTTAGTTACTGCGAAATCGTGTTGATATCCTGTTAATGTTTAATGTACCCGCATATAGCACAGCAGTGTCTATGTGTATGTTGATTTGGCGAATGTCACACACTGTACGTATTTGGAAGGGCTACCGCATAATGCTGATTTTGAATGAACGTTAAATTCACATGTTTTTCGTAATAAAACGCCACACAATGAATGATTTGTGTACAAAAAATAGTTTTTGTGTGTATTCTTTTGTACATAATGTAATTTGAAAACTGAAGAAAAATATATCTTTTTCCTAATCTGCAAAATTTGATTTGTTCGTTGGTTGTGGCGCCTTTAACTCATTTCATAACATTCTTTTCAGACATGTCGGTAAGGTAAAGTATCGTATTAGTGTAATAAAGTAGATTTTAGTGGAAAACTTTGACCAAAACTGCTTTTTGTAGTGTTTAAATAGCTTTAATAACCAATAATAAACATTAAGAAATTACCCTAGTAATACGCTTTTACTTTACTTTTCAAGTAGTATTTCGCTTTCAGGCAAGAAAGCATTGAAAAACCGCTGCGTTTGCCATCGGTTGGTCGTTGTCTTCGTTTCTTGTAACAGATGGGGGTGATTTCATAGTTGGTAATATGTACTCGCTACGATCGATAAAGCTTGCTCAAGTTTTGCGTGACCAATGCGTCAAAAAATCGATACCCTACTATCGTTAAACAAAGGCGTCCACGGTGAGAATAAGGCGGATTTAATGCCATGTAAGAAACTCCATAAACCCACAGAAGCTATTTATCAATGTTTTATAATGCTTCTCTTCAATTATTTTAATTCTAAGTGAAATGTTTTGTATAGGGGAAATGTAATATACAACAGATCGCCAACTAACTGCGTCCCCCCCCCCCTTGCTCAAGTTTTGCGTGACCAATGCGTCAAAAAATCGATACCCTACCATCGTTAAACAAATGCGTCCATGGTGAGAATAAGGCGGTTTTAATGTCATGCTGTAGCGGCCTCTCATGCAAGCAAACTACACAATTCCACATAAGATATTTATCAATGTTTTGTAATGCGTTTCTTCAATAATTCCAATCCTAAGTGGAAAGTTTTGTAAAAGAAGGAATGTAATATACAATAGATCTTCAACTAACTGCGTTTTCTAGAGCGGTCTGTGTAGTATTTTAGTGTAAATACAATAAACATTTGGTTTGTCAGCTAGTGATGCTTAAAGTTGTATATTTTGATGCAAAACGTTTGGTGTACACAATTTATAAGTGGTGATGTAATGCACAGCAATATTAGAATCACCTTCTTGCTATTAAGCACGCCTTAGCTGCTAGCAAAACTACAACTACAAACAAAACCTTATTTCATAGATCAACATGTCAAGAGTTATTGACTTTGCGCAAAAGTTAGAGTTCACAACTTTGACAGGTCATTTACAAGTCCAGATTATGTTCATTGGAAATACAAAGCACGCGACAGAAGCAACAATGCGAAGCGAGACGCGCAAACAAATTAACACACGCGCGAACCCAGACTGCCGTAGAGCAAGATGTTACAATATTTGTCGAAATGATCTCTCTCGGTCGCGAACGGTTTCCCCAGCCAGTGCTGGTTACCCACTACCTTGCTTTCTAGGAGAATAAAAGAGAAAAAGAGAGCAGCTCTTAGCGAGCGTCCCCGGTCGCAAGCAGGTTTCGGAGCCGGCTCATAATAAAGAAAGGCGCGTGGATGGTCTGACTTGCGAAGAACAAGCGGTGTTTTGAAAAAACCTCTTTCTGACTGTGTAGGACGAATTAAAAGTAGAGTAGCTGGCTCGCTGATCGGTCTGGCTTTGTTTTGCAGTGTGATATCAAGTGTAGCTGTGATCTGTGGCGGCGTTTCGGGTTTGACCTGCTTGCGTTAGCGTAGTACAGAACCGTGTTTGGAGCTAGCACAAGTGGTTTGCTAAGTTTAAATCAGAAGCTTGTTGTAATTTCTGTATAGCTGTGGTGATGGTCATTACTCAATCACTTATTTATCACTTTTATTTGCAATTTAGCCTAGAAAGTGTAAGATTAATAAATAAGGACTTTATTTAGCACAAATCCTTGAGCAAAAGTTAGTGAAAGTTTGTTTACTGTTATGTGTATTACTTTGACGGCGCCTCTACTTGTCAAACATAACAAAACATCATTTTTTTGTAATTGTACGTATTTACAAGACGAGCGGCTTGGTAAATCTATATGGTGCCGGCGTTTCGAACGACATTGGCTCGCGTACTTCATCAATTATTCATTGTTATGCGGCGTAGAAAGAGCACCAAGTCTCTGACTACAACACAAGCATTAATAGCGCCAAAAAGATTAAGCACATTTCTTCGTTAGGGTCCCTCCTTGGTATTACACAACTAAAATTGCGCGCTACATAATAATATGCATAACAGGTCATCGATTTTTGTCGTCAGTGATGCTACTAGGCCTTTATTATGGATACCAGTGATAGTTGCATAAGTTTGTGTAGGCATTAGGAGGCAACTCTCTTTGCAAGTTTTTCCTAGAAGACAGTTAAAGATGAAATTTATTTGTTTATTAATATTTTTTTTCAACTTGGTTTAACTTTTTTCACAAATTATGTATTTGAAAGTTAAGTTGATTGAATGGGCAATTTTGTTTAAACCAAAGACACTATACAGGTTCAAACAGGGTAACACTAAAAGAAGAAAAACGTAAACGCAGGAAAAGCAGGAAATCAACACTGAAAGCAGAAAAGAAATGAAAAGCAGAAAAAGGGCCCCCCCCCCGAATGGGCAATTTTGTTTAAACCAAAGACACTATACAGGTTCAAACAGCATTGTTTAAGTGAGCGTTTAAGGGTATGGACTTTCATGACTTTTGTGTTTTTAAAGTGTACTATGGGACTTTTATGTAACTGCTAAATTGGTTCTTATGAGGTAATTAATGATGTCTAGTGGTGAGCTTGCTCATTTTCCGCACCAAGCCAGCACTGGTGTTCTAAATCGACTTAAACATCGAATCGAAACTGTTCAGCACCATTCTCATGTAATAAAAACCATATATATTGAGTTAATGTATTGTTGTTATTTAGTCTATTAAATATTTAAGTAATTTAATTGCCAGCAAATGTATTTTGCCCACATACTTGAGACATTGACCTACAAGGACTATTTTTAATTACCTGCATAACAATTGTGGTTGTACTTGATAGGAGGTACATATATGGTTATTAGTAAGCATGTGGCTTCAGCATTATAATAATAAAATATAACTCTACTATATAGCAGAACAAATAAATTAATATGACAAAATTAGATTGGTGCATGTTTGGAAAATAAACAACAACCACATATTTAATTTGTTGCTGATTGTTCAAAATGATAATACTTGTTTCTTTTGTAGGATTGTCAACGCAGACATAATGACACACAAGCCCAGCGCTCTGAGAATGAACGAATGAACACTAATTTCCTGCTGCAAAAGGCACATGAAAACAAGATTAAGAAGACTGGGAAGTTCAAAACTGTAAGTAAAGTAACTTTTTGTTGGAAATAGTTGCCTTAAAAAAAGGAAAGAGAGAATACTGTACCAAACTTCTGTTGGTTCTAAAAGTAAAATGTTTGTAAAGTTTTATTGCAAATAGCAATTAAGTTGAAAAAATAATTCAATTTTTTTCTTGTTCATAATGATCTAAATATTGCATCTATTATATACTTTAATATCAACAACTTTACGTTAAAATGTTACACACCCTTTTTAACACTACAATAGGCAGCAAGAAAAAACTCAATATACAATACAATTGTATATACATGACACCCATTAAAACTAAGTCTGCACAACCTGTTGCCAATGAATGCCTAGGGCTAACACAGTAGTAGCGCCCTGCTGCCAAACAATTACTTAGTTAAATCCTTCGAATTGCGTATTCGCGTGCCAATACAATGCGGCGTCGCTGCAGTTAGTTATAGCTGTTCCAATAAGCTGTATTGCAATAGACGAATGTTTAAGTCACTGTCGGTGATTAGAGCTACATGCCGAAAGTGTCAAATAAATACGTATATTGAAAGCAAGAGCGGCTAACGACCCATAGACCGAATAAAAACCGCATTAAGCTTTCCCTTTTCCGTTCGGAAACACCGCAAAAGACGTATTGTATCGCTACCACATTCTTTATCGCTTTTATACAATGTGTACATTACCACAATAAGGTTAGATGCGTTTAGGTGTAAAAACGAGATATTTTTGACCAGTGGCTTTCTATAAGTGCTGCTTAAAATCATTATAGCACTAGAAGGTCACACTTATTTGTTTATCCCCCGATGTCGCAACAACAATTACGACATAAAACAGAACCAACTTTTCCATCGGAACTCCTGATGGTGACGTAAAAGTGTCGAAACTTACGGTGGTTACCCTGAATGGCGACACACACACACACACACATTGTAGACAATACATTGTGTTGACTGTTTCTCATTAATACGAAGTGGGGTTTGCCCAACAAGGCTCAAATCCAATTCGTTGGCACACAGGGTGGTTGCTTTTGTGTACAGGACATTCCGTTTTCGAGCTACTGGGATTTTTACCCCGCAACGCGTTAGGGCATTACACAACAAGTTTTATAAGACTCGAACATCGTTGGAATCGTAAATTCAATTTCGTTACGAAACAATTACGAGGTTGTTGTTTTCGGTTTCGGGCTGTGTTCAAATGCAAATACCTGTTGTTTCGTGTTAAATTTTACCACATAATTTCAACCACCTCTACTTTTGTGTGAGACGGGAAATTTTTTTGCGAACTTCTTACCTAAAACGTGTTTGTCTGTCACTTGAAATTTTGTTTTGTGTAGTCCAAATATCACATACGTATATCGTCGATTCTATTTGAATAAGAATTGAGAATGCCATTAAATCGGCGAAACCGTTATTATTTATTATACATTGCAAAACCAAAGACACAGACTGATTTAAGTCGACTGGAAGATACATTTTATCATACGTATATCGTAAAAGTTTCATGTGTAATCTACATAAAACTGTCTGTGTCGATACAATAATACCGTTTTCAGCCCTCTTACAAATTGCGCTTGTGTTATTATGAACACCTGTATTACTGGTTCTTGCGCAATACGCAGGATAGCAAATTAACCCCTTAATAGCGCAATGAACCTTTAGCGACACACAGACGGACACAACACAGGCTATGTGCAGTTTGTCACGCGTCTTGGAGCAGACGGCGTTTCCTATTTGTTTGATTGTAGGTTAGTTTGTTTACCAAATGCGACCCATCAGTAAGGTCATGGTCAAAGACATGCATGTTTTTCATGTTGGTTCTTTTGCTTTAGGAGAACGGGTACAAGTCCTTTAACGTGGTTAAACACAACATAGGTCAATTAACCGCTTAAAGGTCATGTACATATAGTGCGTTTCTTAATACAAGCCGCCTTTAGATTCCCACACATTCAACCCCGAGAGGAAAGAAATTTTGTAAATGTTTAAACCCAGTTTCCCACTATAACATGCGAAACTGAAATCAACTATTCCCTAAAGCGCTACCCGTTAGCCACACAAACCAGAAAAGCTACCTGGAAATTTGTGTTTACCCAGAGTTCCCAAAGCAGGGCAAATTTAAAAAAGGTTTCGGGGCAAATAAAATATGGGTATTTTCTGTTTTGTTGTGCGGAATTAGTGTGTACATGGAGACTTGTTAAAGGTAAAGGTTGACAACCTCTGCTGTACAGTACACAAAAAACCAACTGGTACTTTTTCAATCTTTTTAATGTTATGCTGATCAGACATCAAATTATGTTGGCCAATTGTCAGAACAAAACGCGAAAAAATAAGCATTTTTTACAATACAGCACACATAGGCAGCATTTGTTTTACGCTGGGAACCATGCGCTATAGGTTTTGTCGTTGTATTGCCGGATGTGGTCGAACTCTGCGACAGTGGGGACCAACTACACGATGCTTTTCCTGTGTTGTTTTATGCCGCCCGCGACACAGCTCGCCAGAACTACGTGTCGACTTCGCTGATTGGCGGTTTGTGGTGAAGTATCGCCCTCAGGCGCCTGGAGTGTCATTGCGCACGACTGCAAAGGCATCGTCTTCGTTCTTGTGCCATTGCCATCTATGCCATGCGCGACTTGTTGCTGCTTTTTCAGTTGGTCTCACTTTGCAAGTTATGTTTTACGGCGTGTGCTAGTCGTTAAAAACCGGTGTTACGCCCCCAAAAAGTGACTGGTGCCGCCGGGAACGACTGTTGTGCCCACTACAAACAAAATCCATGCTACTTGGTTACTTTAGGTAGTTTTTAATTCACTATGCGTTACAAAAGCTGTTTGATGCTTCATAGTGACCACAATTTAGCGTAAGATGGATGTACGCTTTTTGTTCAAGATTCCAAAAGTAAACATTTAGCGCAACATGAACATTTTTTCGAAATTTTAGTTTATTTTTCTCGTCCAAATTAAAGTGATTTGAAGGGTTTAAAAATGAGTAAGGGTTGCCTGAATGTGTGTGAATTTAGCGTTGCTGTGGAAGTCCTTGACCTTTGTATTCTCCTTGCCGCCCTTTCTAGAAGGAATGTTCGGTTGCTTCTTATCCATTCTTAGAAACAAGTTTTAGAAATGTTCTATAATTGCTGTTTGCTGCATCAAGGTAACCAAAAAACCCGCAGTTTTGCATTTAACCAGTTGGACAAATCTCTTACACTACAAGTGGTTCAACCCAACAAATTCGAAACAAAACAAAACTTCGTCGTTTGTTTTGCCTTGCTTTCTCGTGCCTGAGTTATAAAACGCATTGGGCCACGCGTAGTGTATCACCCAGCATCATTTGATTGACGTGTCCGGTGTAGGTGTCACACGAACAGCCCCAACACGTCCACTTATCAAACTCTTCCCCACTTTAAACCATTGTCCGCCATCGCCTTCCGTTACGTCACAATACCATCAACAATCACCATCCCTCAAAAGTTTGTCGCAGGTCTCCTGAGGTGATGTTTATGTTAGTCGAACAACCCCAATGTTTGCCCATTGTGTTTTTGCCAACTGACAGTAGTATACCGTGTGTGTGAGAACCTTTGGCAAATTGGGTTTCAGCTTTTCATCTAGGTTAGCGGTCTTGTTCCCCTCATAAGCTTTAAACGCATAAACAACAAAAAATACAACTTTACGATTGGTAACTGTACTTTCGTAAGCATGACGTCACACTACGTTATTATGTCGTCACGCAATTTTCGTCAACAAGTATATTATGTGCCTACATGCACTTTTCTGCACGAACCGTTACCATAAAAACGTAAACAGAGCACAACATTTACAATCGTTTGCGTTTCGCTTGGATGCGTTACGTTGTGGTCAGCTGACTTGTGTGAACTCACGTGACCCCAGTACCAGTCACGTGACAAGAGTCGTCACGCGTATGTGGGGTGAAGCAGTGGCATGAAGCCACGGGATTGGACTGAAGTGTTATGTGTGTTTGATCGCGCATTGCTACCACGATGTTTGTTGGACCGGAATGACTTGTGTGGGTGTGTGTTATGTAATATGGACTGCAACGACGGCAAAACCAAAAAAATCTTGTGTATTTATGCGTCGACTTTCCCGGGGATTCCTAAAAGTTACTTCAAAACCGAACTAATCAGACTCTTGCTAAGTACAGACAGTGTACACTGTTTAAATCTGTGGGTTGGTCGTATGGGTTAATGTAACCACTGCACTACACTCTAGTTTGTTGGGAATAGATCTTTTTGCAGATGTAAGTTTATGATGTTGGGATTTGCGCATTTTTTGACAATTCAAAAGAATTTTGAGGTTAACTAACCTTCCATAAAACTGATTAAAATCTCACTCAAATCCCGCAACTGTCGAACACAGGTGGTGGTTACGTAATTGTACTAAAAAGGCTACCGAAAACTACTGATAAACAAATCACCCAGTTGCTTGTTGTTGCGAAGAAGCTACTACATAGTAAGGTGGATACGATTATGAAAATTAGTAAATGCTTCCCCTACAAAGTTTGTTGTTGCGTGGCAACGTGGTTTTACAGTAATTTCAAGGTTTGTACGTCGACTTAGGTAAGGTTTAATTCATATTTGTCGACACTCCTAATTATCTTTGTATAATTGCAACTACCTAAGGGAGGTATCTTGCTGCCCCCGGCATACTGTTTGTTGGTTTTCGATGCGTTGTGCCGTAATTGTGGTTAAATAAGATGTAATTATGGTAAACCTGATTTCGATACATAAGCCTTGAGTGTTGTAGGCTGGATGTACGTAGCATATGCGAAGTATTACTTGAGATGTGCAAAATATTTTCAAATCTGCTTATTTTAGTTTTTTGTACCAAACCAACCTGACAAACCTTTAAATTTTCGACTGTATGTTTATGTGTGATTGTATCGAACTGGTGACGTAATGCTGGTTGTATGTTTTGGGGAATATTACTTTTGTCACTTTATATATTTACATTTGTCATGCGAAGGCATTAAGAGCGATAAACGTAACGTTAATAAACCAGTTACTATGGTGTGTTTAAACCGTTTAGATTTGGCGTTAAAAGGTAATAAAAAGTCTTGGTTTAAACAAAACTTACTGGTAGTATTTGTAATTCGTCAAAGTACTTAGGTAAAAAACACAAAAATTACTGTCAAAAAACAGTCCAAAATCTAAAATTTGAACTTTAAATCATCGATCACACTTAAAACGCACGAAAACAATGACACTATTCTAGAACGTATGACGTAACAAACAGCTTTTCATTGACCTTGCACAGGAGCAAAACCTGAGAACAAACGGCCACTGTCTGTGCGCAATACACGCCTATGTTACGTCACAGTGGTGTCTGTTACGCACGAGCAGTTTCTCCTTACACGCAGACTGGATGGAAAATTGCGCGCAAGTTATTTTGCGGGTAATCTCAGCACGCACGGCCACGCAAACTGCTTTTTTTAGTCCAAAAATCGACGTAAATAGTATTTCAGTCCGTTTATAGTAACTGTAACCGTGTTTTTTTTAGTATTTTTATTCCCCTGTTACACTTTTACGTACGAAACACACGGCCCTTAATTTTACGTACGAAACACACGGCCCTTAATAATTGGTTTCAGATGCGGCAACTCAATTGAAAATACTGTTGCGATATATTCCAACACTTTTCTCTTAAAGTTTTTACTATTACATACTGTTACACTTAGCACGTGTGTTATCAAGGCATATATTTACGATGCTGCATGCAATGTTGTGTTCATCTATACAACGTTAATTATAATACCCTATCTTTTTGCAATAAATCGATTTTAATTTTTCAAAAAGGCAGGGACATCCTTGTTAATAACTGGACGGCTTGTGTCGTATATAGGGAATACCTAATGATATATAGCCACAGCAATTTTTAAAATGTTTACAATATAAAAGTATGCAAGGTATTAAATTCTTTGTCTTGTATTTGTGTTTCCAAAAGTCTGTATCGATTGCGTTGAACGGTACAAATGAACATGCAGCATATATTTGATCACAAATCGCAAACTTGTATAATTTATCGCACTTGTTGACCGCATTACTGCAAAGGCAAGCGATTTTCCTTGACTTGAGGGAGTGTAGGTTGCACTTTGTCTGTTTGCGAGAAATAAGCTTTCCTTCTTATCAACTGTTCCGGTTTTAAAACTCGTTTTACGTCGCATTAACATAACGCCTATTTCCTATTTTCTTGTCGCTACAATATCGTTTTATGGTACTTCGTTAAAATGTCGATAGCTTCTCCGTTTTCAGGCCTTGTTGAATTTAATTAAATCACGGTAATGAAAGACGGTTCTAGCTGACATTTCGTTTCTATTAAGTCACAAAAGAGGTTAGTGACGTTTTTGGTGTAACGTCAATGGAAATGGATAATATTAAAAACGAACTACCACATTCAATACGTTAAATCAATTAGCCTTGAATGAAAATCACGCCATTTGGGGGCTATGGCATTTTTTTTCGATTCCTACGTGCCTGTTACTCGGTTATTTTAAACCAAGAGCATAAACAGCATCAAAAATTCTCGTATGGGGTATCACAAAAGGTGTTTTCCCCTGTACGCCACTAAAAGTTTGCAAATAAACATTTAAAAGGCAAGTGCGCCGTTAAATAGGTCTTTTAGGGTATAAATAACCTCACAATCCCTTCCAAGCCGCTTTGGCAGGTGTTCGGGGATTTGCGTTGCCCTCATGCGGTTTTAACTTTGAGAGAAATATTGGTCGTATATTTGGAACAGCGTCTCTTATCCCGGGGTCCAAGGCCATAAGGGGACCAAGATGTGCTTTTCAGGGGCGCGCGGGATAGACAAACAATAAAACTCTTTGGTCTTTTGTTTACAAGTTCACCAGGATCAGTTTAAGGGGATTTAACAGACATAATTGTACCATAATTGTAAGGGTTATTTTACTACACTGATGAAGGCCAACCTAAATACGGCGGTCAAACGTCGGTAAAAAGACACATTTGCATGTAGAGTTGGTATCGAAAATCCAAGCTCGGCGTGGCATCTCGGTTTGTTGTTATAACAGTTGATTGCAGAGGCAACACTCTTCCGAGTTTCGTTGTACCAACCGCAAACACAATACTCCACATCGATCGGGTCTGTGTAGCACCGGACCGAACGCCCTGGGCGATTTGTTTTAACCAGAAAACCCTCACTGACTGCGGCAAATCTTGAAGTCTTGAAAAAACATAACGCACAAACCTTGAATTTTTTTTGTGTGAAAAATAACAGTGGTTCTCAATTAAGGTTACATTTAACGTGAGGTGCTGAATCAGACTTGCTTTGGGGTAAATGTTAAAAGGAAACATTTTAAAAGTGTTGGATTATTACATCAAAGTAACAATTGGTCAAATTTTGTTTTTCAAGTCGTTCAATGGTAAAACAAAAACAAAAAAGATAAAGAAACTCCTGGTTTACGTATAGTTTAACTAAAAATTCACTATGGCATACACTTTGATACATATTTTAAAACAATACACACTTACAATTTACATGTGACCAAACCTATAACCCCTTCTCTACATATACTTGCATTTTAACCCAGTTCTCTTTTGGCCTACAAACCTCAAACTTTACACTAGGGCTTAAGAAAATCTCACCTCCGGAAAACAGTAGTGTTATAATCCCCATTTACGCATGACCTAGCAAGTAGTCTGTTTAGTTCCCATGCATTTCGGCATGCGCGCCTCCCGCCAGGTAATTGCCACTCTTTGTTTGCAATCAGACAGGAAACAATTGTTGTGCGCGAACTTGCCCTCGGTGTAACTTCTTCCGGTCTGATCGCAAAGTCCCTGGTGCGGTGGTGGAAAGTGGGAGCGTTTGAAAAGGTCAACGTATTCCAAGGCAATAAAGTACTTTGGGTTTTGGAAATTAAACTAACTCCTATCGTATTGGCTTAGTAAATAAGTGATCGGTTTATAGTTAAATTTCGTGTAGTAACTTGAATTCGTTTTGTGTTAATACAGACCAGTATATCCTTACAAAACATGTTAACTTTCTAATAGTTACTGGCATTTGAATACTTTCACTAAAATATGTTAATTTGATACATTTCATATTACGTAACCTATACGTCTGTCTGTAGTATGAAATATAATACATTAAAAAAGGCGTGTTTGGTTCAAAAAACATCAAAAAACATCTCGAGATGAAATGTTAAGATTATTAACCCCATAGGTTTGTCAAAGATTTGTGTTTTGATCATAGTAATGATTTCTATAATCTGTATTTTGCCTGCGGGCTGTACAAAAACCACGGACAAAAAATCTTTGCTTTTCTATATGCGTCCTTGGTGTGACTTTAAAATTCAGACAAACTTTCTTGTAGCGTAGTCTGACTCACATTTGTAGTAAATACAAGGCATGTAAACAGGGAAGGTTCAATTCAGAGAAAAGCGGAGGGGCTGTACTTGTACCCCCTAACCACCAACCCCTTAAAACACAGTCAGAAACAGTAGATACAACTATGATTTAGACTAGAAATGTGCTAAATCTGTACACAAAACATAAAAAAGAATCTTCACCTAAAAATGGGACACTTGCATGTTTGTTAAATTCTCGATTTTAATGTATTGTTGGATGTAGTATGAGTTGTCAATGGCCGCTGAACACTACACAGCAATGCTTGGCACTGCTTGGGCGAAAGAGTTATTGGTTTCCGGGAAGAGATGGCAATGCCGCAATCCTAACTGGCTGTCTGTATATGTGTGATAGTAGTAATGTTTGTGACTCATGAACAAGATTTTCAAGTCGCGTACAGAACCTGGGTGGGAACTGGGGGCCGCCGTTGGATTAAAAACCACGCGAACCAGTTCTACGCACCGAAATAAGGTCACTGTGCTTCTCTTGTTTGTCCGTAATGCGATTAAGTACTGCACGTCACTGCATTCGAATTGGTTTTCTACCTTCGCTTACGTATTACTGCGACAAATCTAATATTGTGTCGCTGTTTTTACGTGCTTCAGCCAATTTGTTTGGCGTAACATCCAGAAATAAGGCTTTGGGGATATTGTTTTTTAGTAGATGTAAAAAAATGATGATATAATTTACTTAAAACAGTATGAACGAAAACATTTAATACGATTTTGTAAAGTCGAACTTTTGTTGATTACATAACCATGTTTTACGCACGAAATACCACTCTAAGTTTCACTATTGGCAAACACACTGATCAACTTTTGAACATAAACAAACAGTATGTGTTGTAGAACACTGTGATTGTTTTCTAGTCATTGTGAGCAAAACAAGTGATGTTAAATACATTTTTGCGTTCATGGGAATTCTGCCTTGAAGCGTCTGTTTGCGATGGGGCAGGAAAGAACATATACACGCCCCAGCACGCGAAAACAATGCCAGTCCAGTCACACTAACACAATGTGCGCTGTAATGGATACCATGCCATCCTCTGAGCAATTGCTTTCGATTTGTGCGTGTCCAGTCAAGCGTGTCCAATTCCGCTCTTTTCCAGGGATGAGTGGGAGTGTTTCTTTTCCTTCTCTTCCCGCTCCTAGCGGTGCGGATTAATTGCGACCCGAACTAGCACAATGGAGCAGTTTTTTCACGCCAGTCGCCTTGCTAGGAGCTGTGGAGCGCCGAAAAGTCGCTGGCTCGTGTGTTTGCGCCCTCCCAATGCTGCTATTAAGCTGCTGCTTGGCTCAAATCGCATTGGCCATTACCACCTTTTTATTGATTCAAGCCACTGGAGTTGTTTGGCGTTGTTTAACTTGCCGCCGATTGCTCAAACTGCTTACAGCTGCACAAGTTTACCTTGTTGTGTACCTGCAGTGGAGTTAAGGCGTTATGAATACAAGGTCCCCCCCCCCCGAGTTGTTTGGCGTTGTTTAACTTGCCGCCGATTGCTCAAACTGCTTATAGCTGCACAAGTTTACCTTGATGTGTACCTGCAGTGGAGTTTAGGCGTTATTTATACAAGGTTGTGTGAAGGTCATTGATTTGACGAACCCGCAAAAGGTCACAAATCACTAACCAGATGCCCAGGTGCTTTAAGATGGCATTTGAATGTAAAGTCTCAGACATTGCCGCAATTCAACTGTTAAAATCGGCAAAAAAACGTTATAAACCACAATCAACTTTACAACAGTGTTTCTCAAACCAAAATCCGCGGGTTTAAATGACCTGTAAAAAATTTTCGTATCAACGTATTTTTCACTCCATCTTTTAAAATTATTTTACATTTTCCTACACTTAACGGTTAACCCGAGGCAAAATACCAACAGAAACTGAAATCCAATGACAAATTGCCCACACAAAGTTTTAAACGTATCGAAACCGGCCGGTTTATCAGGAATTTTCCATTTACCTTTCAGGAGCCAACAGCCCGAGCAACGAAACCTCAAGGAGACCAGGGGACCGATGGCAGAGCGGATTCATCGGATATTACGCGCAGGGTAAGGGGCTGTATCTATTCATTTGGCCACTATTGTTCACTGGGCACCAGAAATAATGACTACTAATTTCTGGGAGCTGTTGTGCCTGCACCCATTGTTAGTTTCCGTAGCCGCATGCTATTAGAGGAATTTCGGCACCACTGTATTTTTAACAGGGACTTTTAATTTTAAACCACCTGTATGTAAATATTTCTTCGGTTAAGTGGGATAAAAGTCCGTTATGGCCACTAGAGGCAGACAATTCACAGCTGTGATAACATATAATATGTTAGAGTGTCAATTGAACCACAAAAGGAAAGAGTCCTGCAATTGTTTTTAACCAAAGTGGAACAGAAATATGCATGTTTGTATCAACTTCACCTCGTTACTATTGAAGTACTGTGCCACAGTATTGATTTTTATGCTAGCTCTGGTATCATGTTTCTACTAAGTGATAAGTGACCGTAGAGATCATAGAATGATGTGGTCGCCTTTTCCCGAAGCAAAACTATATGAAAAAAATCGTGTCTGACACAATAAATTCAAATTATTAACGGACTTTTTTGAGCCGTTGGTATAAAACACTAAGAGCATCTCAAGACAAGAAAGAACTTAACAACAATAGTCACTCCAACACTAGTTGATGGTATTTAAGGCGGGACTAGCTATCATATCTCCAACGCACACTTGAAGTACCACTTAACGCGCATTTAAACTCACTACTAGTTCAGACAGTTCATCCGTTGGTTTCAAAACAACTTATTGCGACCAGTAGGAAACTTTTATTTCGCTTTTTTGCAATTTAAACATTTTCAATGCCGGACATTTTTAAATGCATAGCTATGCAACCACATTAAATAAAGCATTATGTCTATATTTAGTTGGTAAAATTTCTTGTTGCTGGCATTTCAGGACTGCAAAATACAATAGCAAGTATGTTTCATTATGAAAGTTTGCAAAATTTGCTTCAACATTAAAATGTCAGGGTGTAAACTTTAAACTTGGGTTTGATGTTACATTGTAAATGAGTGTAATTAATATAACAATCTGTCATTTTCTGGTCTTCCTGTCTGTTGACCGGTAAAAGGAAATTGCCTGCTATCACATTGGCTGTTGTGATTAGTGTGGTCAATTAATTCTCACAGGCATTACTATAGAAAATACACAATTCCGTTAACCAACATTCAGCACATTATGACCAGTTTAACACCTCCTATTCATGGCCACTTTAGTTTTGTGATTATTGAATGTATCTATCTTAAACAAAGTGCAAATATTATTATGGTTTTGTACACTTTTGCACAAAACAATATGTCAATGCTAATGTTGTTATTCAGATGACTCACATGTAGTAATTGATTAAAAATTTGTTAGCAGCTAAAGAGGAAGCTGGAAAACAATAACATGCCGGGTTCAATGATGAAAAGTAACAACAGTTTGTTAAATGGCTGTGACTCTGGAGTGCCATCTGGTGGAAATGTGTCGGGAGATTTTATGTCCAACCAACAATTTGAGTTTGGAGGCAGCAATGGACAAGACACTGCTAAGAAGATGAAAATGGACTCAAATCAACCATTCATGGGAAATGGCCAACAAGGTATTATATTTACACATAAATTGATTAAATATTTACCAAAAGCTTAAACACATGTACATTTTACTCACTATAACTATTTTTAAATTTTAAATTAATTCTTTCAATTAAATTGACAAAATACCAAAGATATACACACATATAGATTTTGTTTACAAATATTTTAAAGTTTTACCCTAATAAAAATAATTGTCACAGATATAACACATATTTATTTATGCAAAATAGTTAAAAAACTTGCATTAAATTTAGAACTTTATGTTTTTATTGCCCCCCCCCCTTGTTACCTACACACATATAGATTTTGTTTACAAATATTTTAAAGTTTTATCCTAATAAAAATAATTGTCACAGATATAACACATATTTATTTGTGCAAAATAGTTAAAAAAACTTACATAAAATTTAGAACTTTATGTTTTTGATTATCATCTATCTCTGTAAATTTTAAACAAATACTTTTATCTTAAAGGTGGTGTAGGTAACAACCATTCATCTGGAAATGTGTCGAGTCTTTCCGTTCAAATTGTTCAACAGTTTAACAGCAGCGAACAACAACCGAGAATTGAAACTACTGTTAATGTGAACACCAGCATAAATTCAACCAACATGGGCAATTCGGGTAAATTGGGTTAACTTGTGTTCCTTTAATTTTAGGTCATAAATGATATTTATAACACACTTCTTTTGTTGAAATGTTTAAAATATTGAAATTCTTCAATAAGACTGGGTTACAGAAAATTTTTCTGTTTTGAATTTACAAAAAAATAATTTGAAATTTATAAAATTAGGATTTTTTTGTATGAATTTGAAACTTGAGTATCTTACTAAATCTAAAACTACAAAAAAATTTGATGTGTTGTCAGATACATTTGCAAATAATCAACTTTTGATATTTCCAAAATTTTTAACTCTAATTTATTACAGATGGTCAATCGGTCAGTGTTAACGTCGGTTCAAAAGGAATCAAGCAAGAGATGGGCAGCCAGGAAAATGGTGGCCACACGAATCAAAACACGTTTGGAAACAACGCAAACATGGGTATGCCCACCGGAGGTCAGACTGAACAGATCACTGAAAAAATGCTTGACGGCATCTCGGACCTAATTCCTGATGAAGGGATTGACCTTGAGGTAGGACATATTAAACATAGTTTCTGTTCATAAAAAAGTTTATTTCCAGGGTTAAAATACTTTTTCATAAGTATGGTGTTTGAAAAAGAGACTAAAATGCGTCTATAGCAAAATTTACTTGTCTTCTGCCTTTGGTGTAATGGTCTACTTATTCTCTGAATTCTACCTGCCATAAAGTTTTACTCGTAAAAATATCAGTGATGTAGAATAAAGTGTAGATTTTTTTGATTGCATATTTTCATTTTTAACAAACCTTCAAGTACTTAAAACCCTTAATGGCAGTTTAAAGCTGTTTCTTGATTCATAAAGAAGTCTAACACTTCTGAGATAGTTACACACGCTTGGGGTGCAATATCACAATTAACTTTATCATGAAAGAATAATAACAAAAATGCAGTAAAATTCTACCGCTGTATGTGTGTGTGATCATTTGTATTGTTTAGGCCTCATGAATAATTTATAACTTTGCTATGCAGACATGGTGGGATGAATTGACGAGGAACAGTGCTGAAGATGATTTCGATCTGCCTGGACAAGCACCACCTCCTCAACAAAGTAATATGACCCAACAAAACCAGGAGGCAACCACAATTAACAACGAACAACAACAGGGCGATCACTCTATTGGCAATCAACAGGTTAGTGCTGTTTGTAGTTTTTACTGGGGTGCCTGAGTCCTTAAAAGGTTTTTATTTTAAAGTATGTATGGAAAACAAATTCAAAGGCGTAATGTTCATACAGAAGATTTTGATCGCATACCCAATTCGGCAAGGATTTTATTTTTATGTAATTAACCACAATTATTAACTAGAGTTTTCATATCAAATGTTTTCATAACAAATGAGGCTTTGTATTCACATTCCATACAATATCATATTTTATGCAATTGGTGAGAACCATTTATATTTGGCAAAAAGCTTGCCCAAAAATGTTAAACTTTATACACTTAGCAACACTATTCTGCTATTTAAACAATAAAACAGTTAACTCCCAAAAAATGATTTGCATTTTTTAATGTACATACCTTTGAAAAATCTCCCCATTTGCCCAAAAATAAACTCAGCCTCAATAAACTTGACTTTTTTATACTGTAAATGTTACAATATGAAAGAATAAATAGGCCTTACACATGTAAATACCAGTACAAGTGGAAAAAGCTGGTTTAAATTACATGGAAGCGCTTTGTGATAAATCAATCACCACGACATTTGAAAGATGATCATGTGAAAACGCGAACATAGTGCCTGAACCATTTCCTAAAACAACTCAATGTTAATGTCAGAGTCACGCACAACGTAGTAAATGAATAATGTGTAATCTTGTATGCATATTAGATCAAATGTACTGGCACAAATTTTTACCAACATGTTTTCTGGAATGAAAACTACAATAAGAAGGTCATCAAAAGCTCGTAATAAAGTGAAATATATTAACAATTTCTTGTGCCATGATAAATAAAAGCACAAAAATCTAGTCCTTTAGTTTGCTGTTTGCAAATGTATGTTTATTTTGGTAAAAAACATCATATTTAAAAAAAAAAACTTCGAAAAGTAATTTTGTGAATTTTTGTGACAGAACTCCAAGGAGAACACATTCCAGTGCAAAACCGAGAAAGTCGACTTTCTTTCATTTGGCCAGGAAGCCGCAAACGAAGTGTCTAGCACGCAGGACATTTTCAACAGCAACAACAACGCGTCAAACAATGCAATGTTCTCCGAAGCACCTGTTAACGGCTGTGGAAACGATAAATCACCTTTCGGTCAAAACCATCAACAAAATCACCAGCCAAACCAGACAAACCATCCGAACACGGCCACCAGCAGCAATTTGACAAGCCCTCATATTCACAGGTAAAAATTTTGCAATAAAGCAAGCTGATAGGTTTCACGTGGATTTAGGTTTTAAAAAATGATACACATTTAAGTATTAAAATAGTTGCTTAATTGTGCACCTCAGTTAAAACTGATATTACAATAGGCATTTACACACTCTTCGACCACTAAGGTCTCATCAGTGCAGCTTGTTGGCTAGTGTAGCCATCCAATGGCACTCCAGTTTGTTGGGAGTAACAGGTCAAAACAGTTTGCACTCTCTGCAGCTTATCATCTATTGGCTTGATGGTATCACAAATGGGCATTTACATTAAATAAAGCGATGTTACATGCATTTCCATGTGGCAGGGGGAATTCAGAAAAAGTCTACCTTGTTGTGGACTTTGTAACCCGTTAGTGGTCTATTTTAGGCTGGGTATTAATGCTTAGTGGTATCCAACAATGTCTGCCATATCAGCTGCACATGTTAGCTTTTGGTAGGGTTTAAGAATCGCAAAAGCAGAAGAGTGTTTGTTTTTGCAGGCTGAGTGTTTCTGTGAACTCAAAATTCAACATGAATCAACAAGAGCAACAACAACCACAGCAACAACAACAACCACCACAGCAACAACAACAGCAACAGCAGCAGCAGCAACAACAGCAGGCTCGTCCAATGCCACACAACCCCATGCCAAGCATGAACCGAACAACCCCCAACTCCACAAAACTACCAGATGTAACCCCAAGACTCTCCCATCCACCAAACATGAATAAATCTGTCTCATCATCCCCAGTTTCATATTCGGTCTCCCACCAACCCCACCCCGGAATAGCCGGGTCCGACCCCCCTTCATCATTCTACGGTTCCATGCCTCTGCAGTCGCAAATGAGTGCTCCATCTGCTGGGCATCCTGAAATGCAACGACAGCAACGATCACATCTCCCGCTCTCGACTTCGCAGAATTTGCAACAGCAGTTCATGGGAAACCACCCAACGCATCATCACCCCTTACCTAACATGGGGCAAAACATGGGGAACCAGGGAATGTCCAAGGCTAAACAGTTGAAGGAATTGGCTGACAAACAAAGACCTGGAGGTAGAAATTATAACCTTAACGTTTTTGCATTATGATCTTAACATTTTTGGCTGTTTTGTGTGTGTTTTCTTTAGTCAAATTTTAGTTAAATACACATAAAAAAAGTTGAAAAAAGTCAATATATTTGTGTGGGTGATTTGTAAATGGTACTACCTTTTTGATTCTTTTTATTGCCAATGGTAAATATTTCTTTGAAGTTTACAGTTTTAAACACCTTTTAAATGTGTTTCTGCTTTTCAGGAGGCCAGTGGACTGCAAATGCATCAGCGACAATTAATATGGCATCCAATGTGTCATATAACGGTCAATCGATCAGCCAACAACAACACCTATCAGCTGATATGCAGACCTTTGCATGTAGGTGTTATTATATTCTTTACTTGCAATATTTTTCAAAATTGTACCTTGTTTATGTGAAAGAAGAGAAGTGTGCAAAACTTGTATACCTGTTAGTTAAGTACTTCAAGGCATGCTTTGTCAGATTTAAGTGCAGATGTAACCCATTTTTTGACAACAAGGCTTAAAAGAAATGACTTTATTACTAAAGTAAATGAGATAGAAATTTCATCAGTAAAACATTTTGATTGAACGCTTAGTTTTATGTGGTTACCTTTTTATTTCAAAGAACTATGTCATTGAAACTTATTAAATTGAGTCCTTTGTATATGTTTTCAATACTTTTAAAAATTCTCAAGCGACTAAACACAGAATAACAAAACATTTGTCTTTTCCAGCATTCCAAGGTGGCAGTGCAGGGAACAGGAACAACATCCCGACCCCAGCAGCCCCACAGTCGAGTAACTACGGCAACGCGGCAGCTGCAGCACAGCAGGCGGTCATGGCATGTCAACAACAACAGCAGCAACAACACAGTTTGCAGACGGCACCTCCAAGACTGTCACATAGCAACCACTACCATGGAGATAATATGTTCCCTGGCTCAATGGCGCAACCTGGTGCCGGGATGACACCCAAGCAAATGTATGGAGCACAAGGGTAAGTGAAACATTTTAAGGTTGTAGTAAAATTATCTTGATCATGAAATAAACTGGCAAAGGGCTTGTATGCTGTGAATAGATTTTACTGCAGACATTTTAACTCAAATCATCAGTGCAAAGGCATGAAAAGATCTAAAATAATATTCACTAAACACAAGTGCTGAGTTAGTTTGTTTTAAAAGTTTTTTTAAATTTGTATCAAGTGTTCAAAACTTTAAATTTTTTTTTAAACTTAACATCTGGGAAAATGTGCTGAATATTATTATTTTTCTGGTTCTAGAAACATGACCATCCACCAGATGCAGGCCTTGAAAAACCAGCAATTACAAAAGATGAAATCTCATCAAATAATGCAGCAACGACCTGAGATGCCAAATGGTAAGATGTTGCCATAACAACCCAAAAACGTCCTTCAATCAACAATCATACAATAATGTAGCTTAAACTGGCTGCAAATCCAAAACCGCATGCAAATTGTCTACCAGCTTTTGTAGTGGACCCTTAATTTTAAACAAAGCTGTCAAAAACTGGTGTCTAATGTAAAACAAAATTAAATAAAAAATTTCCTAAAATAGATCTATTTGGTAAATGAATTTGCAGGTCGTTAGGACTTCAAATCTAAAAGATTCATTAACGAATAAATTTTTTTTCAGGAAATTTCTTTCATCGTCAGTCAGACGGAAATTTTAACCAGCCAAATATGCCACCGGGTGGAGCTATGATGAATGGTTCTGCTTCAGTGAACTTAAGAATGCAGTCATCGCTAAGTAACAATCAACAACAAAGACAAATGGTGCAACAGGTACTAATCTCGATCAAATAAAAATGATTTTTAGTTCTACTACAGGCTCAGGCATGGTATCAGAAAAAACATTTTCCTTTTTTTAGAAATTTAACAATAAAATAATGAACAATACACATTTGAAAAAAAAAGAGTTTTTAAAAATTAAACCAAAACAAATGAGAATAAAAGGTAAAATTACCAAAAAAAATTTCTATCAGAAATATTCATTTGAAAAAAACATGTTCCTATTTTTAGAAATTACAAAATGAAAATAGAGAACAATGCAGTCTTACTTTAAGGAACAAATTTATTTCTTAAAAAATTTTACCAAAAAATAAAAGTAAAAATTAACAAAAAAAAATTCTGACTGAAATATAATACCAGATGAGCAAAAAAAAGTGGTAGTTTGAAGGAAAAATTTAGTTCTTAAAATTTTTTCCCAAAAAATAAAAATAAAAGTTGAAACTAACAAAAAAAATTTCTGGCAGAAATATATGGTGGGTCAATACCAGATGAGTCAGAAAAGTGGCCCGATGCCTTCTGGAATGGGAATTCCCTCACACAGGGGTCCCAGCCCCATCTCGCGACAAGGCTACCAGTACAATCAGGGTATGGGACACCAGACCCAGAATCTACCCCCAAGCATTGTACCATCGCGTATGAACCCCAATAGCGGGGGAATGAACAACTATATGACTCAAACAGGTTTGTAGATGATTTGTTGTGATTGGCTTCTGTATATTTTCTGTTTCAAACCCAGGATTTCTAAGCCTTTTTCTACTGACTATTGTTTATTAATGCCAATTGTTTTGTTTCAAACTTGAACCTGTTTTCCACCTGCAACCCACGCCCACCCAACATTGATAAAAAATACATTTAAGAGAAAAATATAACTCGGACATAGATTTCTTTAAACACACTTTTTTATTTTATTTCCATTTGCGCGAAATTTTATGAGATCAGTGAACCGGTTAGTTAGCATTAGTGGTTACTTTCAATGGACTTTTTGTAATAAAACCGGCTGAAAAATAAGACTTTTGTGATAAAAGCGGCTAAAAAAAAATTTGAATCCAACCACTGCCTATTTCAAAATATGGTGTCTGTTATAGTGATAAAATGCTTAAGTTTAATGGTTTAATGTCTGTTTAGGTTGGAGCAGTGCCAACTCTGCAAACATGAACCAACCACCACAGGGTGGCGCTATGGGTATGTGGAACCGAGGACCTCGACCCCAAATGGGAAATACCAATAAAATGTTAACTAATAACGTGCCAATGGGTTCGATGGGTGCAACCCCAGGTGGGTACCAAGGGGTTTTACCTGGTTCCCAGAAAGTACCAATCAACAATGGAATGGGCATGACAATGTCATCCCACCCAAATCAGATGTCAGGCAACGGAATGGGGCTAAATCATCCCATGGGGGGTAATGTGGTCTCCCACTCCAGTGTGATGCCCTCTGGTGGTGTAAATGGGCATCAACCGCAGCCGCAACAACGTAACATGTTTTCACCGGGCATGATGGCCCAGACCCAGCAGGGGTCCATGTCGGAGGGGACTTTCCCTGCTCAGCTTGGGGGCAACGAGTCGATAAATGGGGTTTTCCCAGATTCTGCTTTTCCGATGGGCAACTCGCCTGGAGAGCTAAATTCTATCACAGACCTGTTCGATGAACCATAGACCCCATTCGTTTTGTCATTACTATTTTATGTAGTCCCCTTTTTCTTCGGAGGGAATTTCGATTTGTTCGTTTTTATTTATTTCCTTCCAGATACACAGCTGTTAAGATGGTTTTTGTTGTAAAGTTTTTCTTTTCTAATGCCAAACCGTTACACTTGGCATCAAATGCAAATAAAAATGTCCTGTTTTTTATGTTTCCTAAACAGAAATTAAAATCTTTAAAAAAAATTTCTTGACCTTTTTCTGAACTGTTACGAAGCTATAATACACTGATTTATATTTATGAAATGGTGCAGACCTTTTTGTCGTCGTTTATGTTTTATCAGTTACATTTTTTATTCTGTATTTTTCTGCTCAACCATATGGCTGGGGTGGTATTATTTTTAGCCCACAAGCTCCTTTACATCAGGTTTTTACCATTTTGTAACCATATCTGTTTCATGCTTTGCATATTATGAAGACTTCTGTACATACTACAAGCATCTGTCTCTTCTGTTTTCTTCTACACTCACTCTTATGTGACATACGACCAACGTTATCGTTGCCATTTATTTCTTGCTACACAAACCAGTATTGCCAATGTTACAATGAAGTCATCTAACCATCTTTCAGCCCCTCACATTCCAAATTGCTCAATTTGTTGCAGTGTTATTGCTTTAAAGATGACATTCGCTTTCGTATGACGTGTTTTACCAATGCCAGACCTGAGCGACCAACTCTATTTCTTTTTGTTTGTACTTTAAATTTTTTTTTGTTAGTTCCAGATAAAAGTCGCATATTTTAACTGATGCTGTTTTACCCATTTTTTAATGTCGTTTGTTTGCTGTCCGTTTGTTACGTCTTTTTCACCCCCAGTTGCAGTTGAACGTTTGGTTGCCGGTGACATTTTACCTCATAGCTCAAAAGTAACTATGAAAAAACATCTTTGCGTGCTAAGTTTTTACACAGACCAATGTTGGTTGACTCTTAAAATTGTCCCAAAGTTTGCAAAGTTACTTTTGTATTTTCATCTGGTGTTGTTGCAAGGTCAATTCGAAGGTCACCACCCTGCAATGCTTCCTTCCACCAAAATTGAACATGGTCGTTTTTATATTTGTCGCATTTTTCATTAGTAATTGGAACAATAAATGTTCAGTTGCTTCTTAACTTTTGTTATTGTAGTTTTTACAGTTTTAGAAATTAGACTTGACACATAGGATTGCTTGGGAGACCAGTTTGATTTAGTATGACACCTTCAATAGGCCTGACGTGCTCTGATTTATATATGAGTGCTCCCTTAACACTGGTCTACATGAACGCTTCAGAGCGGATCCCTGTAATGAAGACTTGTTTACATAATAGTTCAGACGTACACCAAGATTTTCACCACCCCCCCCCCGGAGACCAGTTTGATTTAGTATGACACCTTCAATAGGCCTGACGTGCTATGATTTATATATGAGTGTTCCCTTAACACTTGTCTGCATGAACGCTTCAGAGCGGATCCCTGTAATGAAGGCTTGTTTACATAATAGTTCAGACGTACACCAAGATTTTCTCCTGCTTTTTTTCAAGTGTTTAATTGCACAATATTGACAAGTCAAAATGAAAGTCTTTCTTATCATACAGTAGAAAACATAAAAAGCAGCATAATATCTTATCTGTTTTAGTTACTAAATTTAAAGCAAAAGGAAAATTATATTAAACAAAGCCTGATGTTCAAGATAATTTCTAACAAGCCTGCATAATGGTGATCTTTGAAACTCTTTTAAACAACAAAATTAAGGTATACATATCATATTGAACATACAAATAACAATTAGGCAAAGAATAGGGTAGTACACAATTGTATAATAAGAAGCTTTTTACAAAACGAAAGGAATTTTAAAAGTAAGGTATAAGAGACCGCAGACTGGGATTCCGAAATATGTTCTATACAACATGGACAATGTCATATATTGGACGGATAAGTGCTGTTTGCGCGTGGTGCATTGGGTTCAACCACACAATGTACATGTACAGTTTTTTCCTGGTACAAATCATTATAATGCTTAGATGTCCGGAATTGAATGATCCTGGTTCTTCAGAATTTTCAAATTCATGCTGCAATGCAAAATAACACCAATTGAAACATCATGACATTTAATAAACTTGATTTTCACATGTGGTTTGTAAATAGACACTTAAGCTCTGGGAATATAACCTGTGAAGTTGAAAAAAGCCCCAATATTAAATGATCTTTGTATGGTTAGCATCAACTAGGTAGTCTATTGGGGAGAAATGAGAATTTTTTAAATTGTTAAGTAAGGAATTGGTTGATTGGAAACCAATGATTTAAAATCTTTTACTCTAACTAACTGGTTCACAAAAGGGAAACCCAATATATCTTATGATGAAAAACACTGATTCATTTGTGACATCACACATGGAAACAACTCATTACAAGGCTGTTACAGCTATGATGTCATAGTAAACAACAATACATTGAGTTAACATGGATTTTTACCTTTTGACAATGTGATCGAACACGAAACTTGGCATGACTGTTACAGTAACTGTTTCACCTCCATCAATCATCACACTTTGGATGTCCTTGTCCTGGAGAAAAAAGTAACAAATATGTTAGGCCTACTCAGCCATATGAATTATTTATAGTGTAATTTCAAAGCCAGTGTTAGTGCCAAACCATAATAAGTACAGTCCCGGTGGGTTATGGATTTTGTCTTGTACACCACAAAACTTGGATTCAATATTTCATGGAATTATAAATTTTGGACCAATATTTTACATTTTTATTTTGCATCCAATTTGAACAATTACCGCCGAACAATTAGTATTGTATTCCATTGTGAACTGCAGTATATATCAGTTCCATACCTTCATTCCAAGGACACATTGTCCATTGACTTCACACAGGTTGTGTTCAGTAAGAAGGCCGTTCCTTGCTGCTGAAGAATCTTTGACAAGTGACGTTATCTTGCCCTCCTTGAAGATGAAACCTACATGACCAGCACTGTTCTTCTGTAGGGTGATGGTTCTTTCAAATGGCCTGAAAAATGTCAAAAAATTGAGTTTCACATTTCAGAATTTAACTTGACAAAAGAATAATTCTTCTGCATGGTAAAAGTCATTTCAAATGGCTTGAAAAAAGTGTCACAAAAATGAGGACTGGATTTTAGAATTAACCTTGACTAAATAACATGGCATACATATATATATGTTCAATGTGGGATAGTGTTTGAAAAAAAATACTTTCATTTTGCATTTTTGTTATTTTTTACCTGTCTCTGAGAGCAAACTCGACTCTTTGGGGGTTGCTTTTCTTCAAAATCTTCATAACTTTGTCTGTGCCATATCCAGCCAAGGTTTCATTGTCAATCTGAAGAATCTGATCCCCAAATCGCACACCACCCATAGCTGCCGGTGAGTTTTTACTCACAAATGCCACAAAGATACCCTGTAGCAAATCACATGATCATGAAACATCCAAGATGATGAGTTATCAGGCACTAATGTTACAGATGACATCATAATTGCATCATAGGTAGTCACAATTAAACAAAGAGAATAAAGGCTAACTTAAAATGCTGGAACAAACAATTAATGAATTGATTTAATTTAGTTGTCTTAGCGCCCAAGTATATTTACAAAGACAGGTAACATATATGGGTAAACATGTGCAACAAGCGTTGTAATATAAAGGGTGCAGCTTGAGCCATAATAGGCTTTTTTGACCACCCCCCCCCCATAATTGCATCATAGGTAGTCACAATTAAACAAAGAGAATAAAGGCTAGTTTAAAATGCTGGAACCAACAATTAATGAATTGATTTAATTTAGTTGTCTTAGCACCCAAGTATAATAATAGAGACAGGTAACATATATGGGTAAACATGTGCAACAAGTGTTGTAATATAAAGCGTGCAGCTGCCATAATAGGCTTTTTTGACCAAAAAGAATAAAAGCTATTTTTTCCGCTGACAAATAAATCTAATATCCATTGACAAACGAATCAAATATACTCTTATTTCAACATTTAACAAACATAGCAGTGTTTTGCATTCTAGTACCTTGTTGACAGACTTGATTTTTCCCCCCCCCCGCTACTTTTTCCGCTGACAAATAAATCTAATATCTGTTGACAAACAAATCAATTATACTCTTATTTTAACATTTAACAAACATAGCAGTGATTTGCATTCTAGTACCTTGTTGACAGACTTGATTTTCAAGCCCAATTTTCCTTTTCCGTCTTTGCAAAGGATCACCATTCTAATTCCCTGCTTTACTTCAGCTCTGCGCATACCAACCTCACCTTGGCTACTAATAGGAGCAACCATCCCTAGAATAACACAACAATTTATTTAAAGTGTTCAAAAAATACATAAGTAACTTAACATTGCAAATTATAATTCTATGTTGAACCAGGAATTGTTAAAGTTAAGTAAAATGTAGGCTTTGCAAGATGTCCAAATGTTTGTTTAATCTATTATATAACAGCATTAATTACTTAAGTTAAATGTACATAAATTTAGTAAATTCTTTCACTTAATAAAGTGAAGTTAAAAAGGTAAATTTAATTCACTGAATTTCCCCACACCAGTATCAAACATAGCAGAAGAGAAAAGCCCCCCCCCCTTAATAAAGTGAAGTTAAAAAGGTAAATTTAATTCACTGAATTTCCCCTCACCAGTATCAAACATAACAAAAGAGAAAAAGGTATTAGTTACCAGTGATGGCAGAAGGCTTTTGTTGAGCAACTGCAACTTGGTTTTGGACTGGAACGACAGGAAGGTTCGGTGGAGCATAACGACGCACTTCGTCGGACTGAAGATTAAGTCCCATGTATTCATCCAAAGATGGGTACAAGCTTGCTACAGCTGGACCGGCTGCAATGATAGAATACATTTACTTAATCAAATACTGTTGGATGTAATACTGTGGTTGCTGAATAATAAAACTGTTGGAGCAAAAATCGTTTATGATTTTATACACAATTTTTACATCCAACATCTTTCTTTTGAGAATATTTTACTAAATAAAAATATACCCCCCCCCCCCTTAATCAAATACTGTTGGATGTAATACTGTGGTTGCTGAATAATAAAGCTGTTGGAGCAAAAATTTTTTATGATTTTATACACAATTTTTACATCCAACGTCTTTCTTTTGAGAATATTTTACTAAATAAAAATATATTATACATCATTTTCAGTAAGTTCAAACGATAAACTAAAGTTCCGACTAGATAAGTGATCAATGTTTGCAGCTAAATAAATTCAAATCGTTTTTTGCAGTCTATATACTTAGTTTACAAAAATGCAAAAAACAAAACAAAATACAATGTTATGTTTTAAACTTACCAACTTGCGGAGGTGGAACCCCAGCCGAAGCATTTTCTTGTTGCTGCATCTGCAGTGCCATGGCGGAATCATTTCTATGTTGGGTTTGTGCCTAAACACACATTCACATATTTATTTTAAAGAAACAAAATATGCTAGGTTAAGAAAAATCTTAAAATCGTAAAGGTAAATTCTTACCAATAAAAATTTAAACCATAAAGGGAAATTTAAAAATACATTTTTAATAATGTTTTGTCCATTTTATTACCCCCCCCCCCTGGGTTTAAAAAAACCTTTAATTTTCTTTTTTTGTAAAGTAAAACTATTATCAAGAAAAAATTTATACCATAAAGGAAACGAATTGAAAAACAACAACATTTCATTAAATATGTTGTGTCCATTTTATTAAAACTTACCCGAATAGCTTGATCCACTTTCATATCTTCGAGAGAAGGATAAAGCGACATGATGCTCGTGTTTGTTTGTATAAAGTGTAAAAAGGTAGCAGTAAAAAAATCGGCAAAATTTAAACCTTGTGTCTAAAACAACAAAAACAATTCAATCTTAAACACTAACCGCAAGAAAAATACCATCAATAAAACTGTCTACAGAACAATAAACTGGCAGTACAACGAACCTGACAAAGACTGAATGAACAAGAATATTTCCTTGCTTTCAGGTTAAGTACGAGCGTTCACTAAAGGCTAAGCGTGAGTTACAGACCGTGACGTGTTAGTTTGTTCCTTTGTGACGTTTCTCATGTGACCGTTACGTCGCACGTGACGTTTGTGAGCTCGTGACAGAGCAGCTCTCGAAATCCCGTGTACACAAATAGACGGCTAATGACGGTTGTCATAACTTTTCGTTTGGTTACTGCATCAATAAACCCATGTGATTTTACCTTCCGCAACATTTGGATAACCTTGTTTCTGTTTCTATTTGACCCGAAATGCCTTTTTTGTGTGGTAAAACATTTTTTTACACGACTATTTTGCTGTGGTTGTAAGGTGGATATGACGGATAATGCTGAACGAAGGTTTCGTGTAAGTGACGCCATAACCGGAGTTTAAATTACGGAACGACGTCAAACTATTCAACCAAGAACACTACTATAGCAACTATGGTTTTTAATAACTTTAATTACCTATCACGCTACTGTACAAAAATTCTGATTCTTGATGAGATTATCGACATTGTAAACCTATGAATGTTTTATGTCCGACGTCGCAAAATTATGCTCGACTGCTCCTGAAAGGAAAATTCTGAAAGTCGAACAACGCAGATTAGCGACTGAAATCGTCCGGAAAAGCGTCAATGCCTCTGAAAACCGAACTCAGCCTTTATGCACGATTTTTGTTCTTATTGCTATTGTAAAATTGGCGTTGGTTTTTTCGTCATGTCAAACTTTGCTGCACGAAAGACGCAGGTTTTTTATACCATGGCTTTGCTCTAAAAAGAAGACTTTAATTAAAAGTGTTATCTATAGCGTTGTTCCCGATACCTTTTACATGGTACGCCTGCAGAAAAGTTTTACCACCATAAAGCTCTTTTTATTTGTCATATAATTGCATTTAATCTTTAAATCCTGCTGTCGACTTAAAATTATGTTCATAAACAAACTTTAAGTTGGTGGCAAAGCACAATAAACGTCATAAGCATAACTGAATTTTAAGTTTTTAAATCTCCCCGGTTTATGAAAAGTATTTAACACGGTTGGCTCCGTTTTAGTGCTTCACTACAAAGTTAACAGAAATACTTTAACGTAATCACAAATAGCACAAACCAGATTGTTTTTCACGTTAATTTTTTCCCTGCAATAAATACTTAAAACGTAAGTATTTAAGCAGTTTTTATGTTTCTTTTAGTCGAAAAACATTATCTGAAGGGTAAAAAACTTAACAAAATTGTATATTTATTGGTTTATTTACATTTTCTATTTGCTACAATCGTGCAAAAATACAAAATTTATTTCACGTGTTTCGTTTGAATAGTTATCATGTTGTTCGTTTTTGTACAAAACAACTCCTACCAGATAAAAACCTAATGTTCAAGTGGTCGTTTATAAACCTTTACAAATTTGTTTATCTGTCTCTTGTTTTTTAACTTTTTTTAATCAAATAAATTATTTTCAATTTGTAGGCATTTACGAAAATAAGAGTTAAATTTTTACAGTTATAGCAAAATAAACAGAAAAATGCTGCAATAAAAGTGGAGTAACAAAAACAGGTTTGCCGTTCGTGTGTGTGTGTGAATAGATCGTAACTTCAACATCATCTTGGTGGTAGAGTGATTGTAACTTGGACCAATGATCAAACTTGGAGGTACAATATGTTAGAGAATATTTTCCCTTACAGCTTGTCATAAAATTATCATGACCACGGTGAATTATGTCACCGTTAAACCGGATCACTGCAAAAACTGGGAGAAATCTGGAAAGAATGAAACGTAAGTTTATGTGCAAAGTGGTGTCAGAAATTATATATTTGTTTTGTTTGTATATATATTAAATTAATTGATTTCTTTTGTAGAACTGAACTGTTTTCTAATGATGAGGGAAAAGGCAATTTTGACTCAGGAAACAAAACAGGTTTGCAACCACCGTTGTTTAACAGAAAGTAAATAGATATGATCCAGTCTGCAGAACATGACCGTTCCCAACGAAATCTCGTTCGTGCTGGACCTACATGTCCCGCATGCGCGTGCAAGACCAATTTCAGCAGGCGCAAAGCAAGTAAAAGAGGCCAAGACAGTCCAAATAAATGTTTTTGGTGCAAAATTTTCGCGTGCAAACCCCATCTTGGTGTGCAAAAAATTTTTCATGCGTGCAGCTGCCACACTCTGCAGACTGGGATATGAATACTGATGTACTGAAAACTCGATTTGCAAATTTTGTTCGATCTAATTAGCCATTTAAGAATTGACAACTATTTTTTTTCTAATACCACTGTTTGCCTGGTAGAAAAACTAATGTTTTTACGTCAAACCTGAAGCATCAAACTTTTTTCGGCAAAACTGCCAAATGTTTAGTTTTGGCCGAGCCCAAATTAAGGCCACTCAGTGCATCTATAATTTTTTAAGGTTTGTTTTCAGGTGTACAAAGAGCTTGGTATGAAGTCATTCATCATGTGATTGGCGGAAGATTGAAACCTGAACAATTTACTTCACTTCTATTGTCTGTTAAGGTGGACAAAATTGCATTTACTTATTGGCAAACCTTTTTTATACCAATATTAAGTCTATAGTAAACTTAATTAAAATAAATTTATCCAATACTTTGTTTAACACACATATGTATACTTCGCTCAAGCTATGGACAATAATCTTATGTCAATATAAACAGCAATCTTCAACTAGGATAGGATTTAATAAAGTTAACAGTCTACCTTTTATCAGCCAGTTCACACATGACTGATGTCTCTGTCCTTCATATAATTGCTGAGGCTTTTATGATTATTATCTATTCTATGTCCAAAAAATGTTAAATTGGTTTTTATCTGAACATAAAACTTTAGTGCATAAGCAATTGTGCTTAGATAACAATTGATAAAACATGGCAATTTGATTTAGGAGAAGAATGGAGATATATGTTCGATGACAGTTGATGTTCTCTCTATGGTGGATGTGGAACTAGGGGCTCTTGATGACAAGAAAGGAAGAGAAAAATTTGTTTCTCTAATTTCATCATGCAAGGTATAATGCAGCAGTCACAAACAAGGCCTACAATTATGTTTTCTGGCTCGCAGTATCATGAAAATAACATGATGTAATGTAAAATTATAAAATATGAAGATCAATACCACAAGAAAACATCTTTTTTTCAGTAAAATGAGCATGTTATTTATAGTTTCAGGTCTTGTGTTTTCTTGTTAACCCTATATTTGTACATTGATAGTGTAAACCCCCCCCCCCCCCCCCCCCCCCCCCCCCCCCCCCCCCCCCCCCCCCTTCCGAATCTTGTAGCCAAATTTCAGGAGCATGTATCTCATTAAAAATGAATTGCCAGAAAATTTCGCCTGTTTTTGAGTTATTTTTTTGGTTTGTGCCTGAATTTCAGCACATGGTAAGCCATGAATCGCTATTAAATAGACACAGACTCCCCCCCCCCTTGCCAGAAAATTTCGCCTGTTTTTGAGTTATTTTTTTGGTTTGTGCCCGAATTTCAGCACATGGTAAGCCATGAATCGCTATTAAATAGACATTTGGGCCACCGACCAAAAAAGTTTGGGAACCCCTGGTGTAAACCTACGAATATTTTTGCAGGATGAAATTGGTGTTGGATTGTTAAAGGAACGGCTCGATGTTGAAACTCTAGAAACTTTGGGTTTAATTACGAGCACAAAACTTTTCCAGCAAAAATACATTAAAACCAAAACACGGCTTTTGTAAGTTTCACTATTTCTTACCTTCGATTTTTCTTAATAAATAACTTGCAAAGCTTTTTATGTAACTAGCCACAACTTTGACAATCTTTGGAGTGACTTTTAAAAGTGTTAGGATTTAAAATCTGTGCAATAAAATGGATTATGCAATTAAACAGAATAGTAAGCCTGTTTAGTTCATTATTAAGGGGTTATATTTTTGCCTAAAACTAATTGGCTATGTGCAACTTTTATTGGATAACTCAATTAAACAATTTTGTTCGACCCAGTTGCCATTAGAATGACTAATTAAGAAAAAATGTGCAAGCTACGTTCCTTTATATTTCAGTTACAAACAACAGAAGTTTAACTTATTACGTGAGGAAATGGAAGGCTACTCAAAGTTGAGTGTTGAACTTGGTGATTTGCATCGAAATCGAGTGACAGTGTCTGATCTTCTTCACAACATCAAAGGCCTAATAGGTAAACATTTAATTAATAGTTGTGCACTTTTAAACAACGATTTTCTCTCTATATACACTGCTAATTTATTTTGGTGACTGAACCCCCCCCCCCTTCACAACATCAAAGGCCTAATAGGTAAACATTTAATTAATAGTTGTGTACTTTTAAACAACGATTTTCTCTCTATATATATACACTGCTAATTTATTATGGTGACTGAACATTTTATACAGTGCTAAAAGTGGCAGTCAAGACTCGATTGGTGTTAAACTTTATTTCTTCTTTCTTTTTTTCAGAATTTTTTTTGAAAAATGATATTTTTTCAGGTTGTTTTAACATTGATCCGAACCGTGTGTTGGACTTGATCTTGGAATCATTCGAATGTCATCCAGAATTAGCTCGGGAAATATTTGTACCATTGGTGGACAATTATCTTATTCTCTGCGAAAGGTCAACTTTGTGTCATTTGCTTGGCTTTAAGTTTCAGCATTACCAGGTACAAAACAACAGAAATTTGATACACATAGACTCTCTCTATGTCATATAGCCACATGTACTTAATTGCCCCCAGATTGCTTTAGCCTAAACTCTATAAGTGTGTGATATCTTTTTTATACTTATTTCATGCAAAGTGCAAACCTGACATGTGACAACTAACTTCTATACAGTTTTTAGATTCTAATGCAGATGTTTTAACAGTTGCTGTTATCTTTATCAGCACAAATGAATGTACCAAACATGTAAAGGCCTCTTGGTGTTTAATTCATAATCGAGCTACTATCCAAGTCTATAAAGTGTTTTCTGACTTTCCATATTTTGAAAAGTTACAGTAATGCAAGTTAAACTCAAATGACAATCTAATTATTGGGCACTTTTTGAAAAAAAAAATTTGATTTTTTTTTGTTTAAAACATTGTTGTACTTTTTCAGTCCAGCAAATTACCAACACCATCTTCTCTGTACAATGTTGCTGCACTCCTCATACAACATAATCTTGTTACACTGGATGACTTGCTTTTGCATGTAAGTGTTAAAAAAGACCTGTACTGCGTTTAACAGGACTTAGCCTACTAATGGAATATATTCAAACTTGGCATAGCATTGTAAAGTTTGTTTTTATGTTAGTCATTTATATATCGGGTGTAACTGATGTGGCCCTCACATCACCGATGTTGACATGAGCATTTGCCAAAGCAGTTAAACAACAAAGCGGGCCATTATATTTGTGATTTAAATGTATGAACGTTACCATGTATAGAGTTCCATTTAAATACCATATTTTCAAAAACTTATTCTTCTGGCCCAGTTCACTTTATCTAATCTTTATCTGGACTCTAATGTATCTCCATTACCAGCTGACACCAAATGATGAAGACTTACACAAGGAGTGGGATAAATATGTGGAGGAAACTACAGAGGAGGCGAGGAGGAGCACGGTGATGGTTCTCAATCCCACAGAGAAGAAAGAAGAGAAGACGAACCAGATGGACGTTGATGTGAGAAATGATCATGTTTTACACATAGAAAATAGTCGGTGAAACAGGATTTTTTGCTGTTTCATCAGTACTGTCTATTGTATAATCAAACGTTCAAGGCTTTTCAATGTTTAATGTTTAAATTTATTAATTATATTCAGTAAAAAAAAAAATAGTAAAAAATGATCAAAACTTACTACTTCGCTTTCTTTTCTGATGAATATTGTAAATATTTGTAAACACATTTATGACATATCAACAGAATTTTTAGCTCTTAAATTTACCCTGGGTAAACCCCCCCCCCACATTTATGACATGTTCTACACTCTTTCAGGATTTTAAAGTCTTGCATAATTTTTGCTTCGAATTAACTATTAAGGCACCCAATAAAAAATTAGAACATTTTTAAGCTGAATAATATTTTTGTGAATCCTGCAACGGTTAGTCTCATTTTAGTCTCATTCTGATTTTGGGCTTAGAATCACTGCTATGGTTGATACTGGTCAACAACTTCATGACTTTATTGTTCCACAGAAAAAACAACTTTTTTTGTTTCCCCCCCCCCCTTGTTATTTCTACTGGTTTATTCGACCAATCGAATCAGTTTTTTCAAATAATCAAAAATTGTTCGTTTATTTTTGAAAAGTTAGCAAAAGTCCTGTAAGCCATGAGGAAAATTTATAATATTACAATATTTTTAAATTTGATGAAATTTTTTCATAGATACTACAGGACTATTTGAACTTAAGGCCAAAATTGTATGTCCCCCCCCCCCACAGAAACCATTGAATCAGAAGTTTGGATTATGTGAAGCTCTTCTGCTGATTGGAGATTGGGAAAATACACAAAAGTTACTCAACAAGTTTTCATGGAACCAACTGATTTCATACAAACCTATCGCCACGGCGATGTGCAAACTCGGATCTTACTTACTCGATCCTCTTTATAAAAAGTAAGAAGATATTTTTAACTTTGAAAAATTACAATATAATACTGACTTTGACAAATTGTTATTCTTACTGGTTTATTCGACCAATCGAACCTTTATCAGTTTTTTAAATAACCAAAAATTGTTTATTTTTTTAAAAAAAGTTAGCAGAAGTCCTGTAAGCTATGGGGAAAATTGACAATATTACAATATTTTTTTAATTTGATGAAATTTCTTCATAGATACTACAGGACTATTTGAAGGCCAAAATCGTATGTGTCTACATGTTAAATAGCAAACAAATGTTAGATTTTTGTTTAGGGGGGATTTTTGGCCAGATAATTTTTTACAAATTCTATGCCTCTACCTTCAGAATATTAACTCCGCCTTAAAGAGTACGACTCCACTTACTTTGGAATGAAACTCTGCCTTCACAACTCTTTCCATGGTTACTAAAACACATTTTTAATGTTTTCCCGCTTTTTACATTACAGAGTTGGGTTGATGAAAGGGTCACGATCTTCGAAGATCTCATATCCTGCTCATTGTTCCCCTCCCATCCCAGCATCCTCTTTCAATGATCTTCCAACATCAGTCTTCCCCCTCATGAGAAGATTGGGACCTTATGCATCACTCGATCCCGTACTCCTCATGAAAGTTGCAAGAACTGCAAAAAGTTTTATGAAAGAGGTGGACATTTGAATTTCTTAATAAAAGTGTTGTGTAGAAATTGCATTTTTGGTTAAAAGTTTGCAAAAATAAATGTGTGAGTTAATGTACCAAAAAAGATTTGTTGTGTTTGTGACAAGTACTTGCTTTTGCATGCAAGTGTTAAAAATGCGACTAGTACTGCTTTACACAGAATTTGTCCTGGTATGCTAATTTTCAGCGTTTTGTAATGTTTGTCACAAGTACACCTTGAAAGTTTTGTGTATAACCACAAAAATGATTTCTTTTTTGGTTTTCAGTATCATTCAGCAAATTCACAGGACCAACAAAATATGGTACGTTATGAAAGTAACGCAAATCTATTTGTATCACACTAAGCCGCTTAAAGTTGCTCAAAAGAAACCCCCCCCCCTATTAATCCAAGTTTGGTCCCCGTGAAATTTGACCCCGAATGACCCAGTGGTTCACCCACAGACCCCCAAAACGTAACATTTTTAAGCCCCCCCCCCTCAACACAATGAGTGAAACTCAACCACTTTCTAGTTGCTGCAAATCTTATTAGGCCATTAAAATGGCTTGGTTGATTGGACAAACTTATTCCCTAAATTGAGCCTGGATGTTTAGAATTGTTTTAAGCAGGGAGTCGAACCGCTTGTCGTATGGGTTCGGTTCGGTGAAAAATGTATATTTTCGGGTTCGGTTTTGTTCTGGTTTGGGCAAATTATTCGGTCTGAACCGGTTTACGGTTTTTAAACCGGTTCAAATGTTTATTCGTGTTAATTTAATTCTACCCATCATCTACCTGGCCTTATCAAACTCCAAAAAAATTTTGCTGGTGCATTGGTATTTTTGACACGCGCTATAAGTGTTATCTCGCGTATTCTTTAGTGCGCTGTTTTACAAAAAAATCACAAAATATAAAACAGACTGCATTTTTTACTGGTTCGGTTCCGGTTCGGGTCCAGCGCCAAATAAAATAATGGGGTTCAACTCCGGTTCGGGTTTAATGAAATAAACCGCTCAAACCGGTTCGCGGGTTCGGGTTCAGTTCCGGTTCGACTCCCTGGTTTTAAGTGCTAAAAGTAATCATGCTTTCATTGACAAGATGTAACAGTTCAATTAAACCAAAGTCATTTGTTTTACTGTATGTTTGTATTTTATATGGCACATTTTTATGCTTATTGCGCAACAAGTAGTCAGTGTAGGTCAGTGGTTCTCAAACTTTTTTTGTTGCGACACCCCTGGACAAGTTTTTCTGGACTTGTGACGCACCAGCAAACAAAATTAAACGAGGAAACTTGTTAATTATTAAAGTTGTGTTTATTGATACAACAACAAAAAGCCACGAAACGGGGGGGGGGGAATGAAATTAACCACTCAAACCGGTTCGCGGGTTCGATTCCCTGGTTTTAAGTGCTAAAAGTAATCATGCTTTCATTGACAAGATGTAACAGTTCAATTTAACCAAAGTCAATTGTTTTACTGTATGTTTGTATTTTATATGGCACATTTTAATGTTTATTGCGCAACAAGTAGTCATTGTAGGTCAGTGGTTCTCAAACTTTTTTTGTTGCGACGCCCCTGGACAAGGGGGGGGGGGACACCAGGGCATCGCGACGCACAGTTTGAGAACTACTGGTGTAGGTGATAAAAAACTGATAGAACATATTATTTTTCCAGTGCGAAATATATGGAGGCTGGCTTGATATGATCAGCATTGTGCTTCTACCATCATTGTCACTTCTACCGTGCAACGCCAACATATCGGAAGAAATATGGATGGTTATCAAATCATTAACCTACCAAACGAGGTTGGTTTTGGATATTATATAGCAAATTACCAATTAAAATTACTCAAAAATTAAACAATTTTGCAAATAAAATGCCCCTTTTTAAAATTGTGTAATAAATAAAAACAATTAAATTATGCTAAAGTGTTTACTAACAGTGTTAAAAAGGGGGGGGGGTGATAAAAAACTGATAGAACGTATTATTTTTACAGTGCGAGGTATATGGAGGCTGGCTTGATATGATCAGCATTGTGCTTCTCCCATCATTGTCACTGTTACCGTGCAATGCCAACATATCGGAAGAAATATGGATGGTCATCAAGTCATTAACCTACCAAACAAGGTTGGTTTTTGATATTATAAAAACAATTAGCAATTAAAGTTACTCCAAAATTAAACAAATTTGCAAATGAAATGTGCCCTTTTAATATTGTGTAATAGATAAAATCAATTAAATTATGCTAAAGTGTTTACTAACAGTGTTAAAAACTTAATATTGTTTGCTGGTTATTGGAAATTTTTTGATTTGGATTTCATTTTTATTCTTTTTTGTAGGTATCGACTTTATGGGGAGTGGAAAAATCTAACTTATGAAAAATACCCCCAACTTTTGTTAGCAAAAAGTCAGACTATTGACAGAACCAAATACATCATGAGGTAAATGAATCTTAAGTTTAGTTCACATATGGTTCATGTACATTATATATCAGGGGTGGGCAACCTGTGGTCCGCGGGCTACATGCGGCCCTTCATTAAAGGTTGTGCGGTCCACAGAGACGCTTGGATTTCAAAAGGACTGGCAAACGAGTTCAATTATTACATATTTTTGAGCTGATTAATGCGGGGGGGGGGGCCAGACTATTGACAGAACCAAATACATCATGAGGTAAATAAAACTAAAGTTTAAGAAATACATGGTTTATCATGTTTTTTAAAGTTTACCCATTTCTTCAAGTTATAACCACCGTAAATTATTTTTTAAAGTTTATATCTATCTTTGTAGACGACTGACCAAAGAAAATGTGAAACAAACTGGCAGACAGATGGGAAAACTGAGTCACAGTAACCCAACTATCCTGTTTGATTGTGTAAGTATATTACACCCTCAAAAATATATGCAGAAAAACTCGTTTTATCACATGATTTTTTTGCCTTAAAAAATGCACAATATTTATAAGAATGGGCAAAATGTTAAAAATTATTGGAATTTATGTATTTTATAAGTAGAACATACACTCCAATCGTTTTTATCCCATTTGGAAATGTTTGTCCACTCTTGACAAATTTATTATGTTTATTTGTATCCAGCAGAATATTTTGATAATTAAATGCTTGCTAAAAAAAACCTTACATATGGCTTGTTATAATTTTATCCAAGTACTTTCACTTTAGTGCAAAATAATGCTATCTAACATGTAAATTGTATGTGTTTGTGCAGATTTTGTCACAGATTCAGCGTTATGACAATCTCATTGGGGGGGGGGTATGTTTTTAAAGTTTACCTATTTTCTATCAAGTTGTAATTAAAAAAAATCGTTTTAAATTAATCTCATTTTTTGTAGACGGCTGACCAAAGAAAATGTGAAACAAACTGGCAGACAGATGGGCAAACTGAGCCATAGTAACCCAACTATCTTGTTCGATTGTGTAAGTATATCAGATCCTCATGGAATTAAGGATCGAAAAAAGCCTTTATCTGTATTAAGTGTTTGTTTTTCTTTGTTGTGCCCTGAGTAATGTACAATGTTTTTGAGGACCAGGAAAAGTGATCTATGTAAATAAGGAATTTTTTTAAAACCACATTTTACAATGTTTGTATACCACATTTTTTGATTGTGTTTTTAAAAATAGCCTCACATATGACTTGCCATCGTTTTATCCAATTACTTTCACTTTGTGCAAACATTCTTTGCTAACATATAAATTATATGTTTGCAGATTCTGTCACAGATCCAGCGTTATGACAATCTCATTATGCCTGTTGTTGATGCCCTTAAATACCTGACCAATCTCACATATGATGTACTGGCCTGTATCCTTCGCAGTGTTTTTTTAAGGTGTTCAAATTTCTCCAGCGGTTTCCCAAAATTGCCAGCAGCCTAATAAATAATTCGTTTAAGCAAATATGGCTATTTTTTGATATTTAAATGAAACACTTGCGGTCTCTTAAAACTACTTAGCGGTCACCCAAACCAAACCTTAAAAAAAAAACCTGATCCTTCATGTTATGTAAAAATTTCAATTGTAGTTTTAATTGTCTTATTATATTGTTCCTAGTTCCTGTAAAATGTATTCAAAAAGTTAAACAAAAAATGATTATTAATGCAAATTATAGTATGCCAGGACCATTGCAGGCTATATACCGAATTAATAATATAATTGTGTAACTTGTTATAACTTGAATTATTAAGTTATATTCCATTAAAGATATGGATTTCCTTCAGACGTCTATTATTTGCTAGTTTGTCTCACACATATGTCCATTATTTTTCCTTTACTTACCGCTGTACTTCAGTCTGCATTATAGAGGCCCTCGCCAATCCATTAAAGGAAAGAATGAAGCACGATGACACAAATATATCAAATTGGCTGCAAAGTAAGATTTGTTGATCGAAATTTTTGTGTCTGATAAACTATCAACATTTATTGTGTGTGATTTAAACTTTAGGTAAATGACAGACTGATGCCTGAAATTGTTTCGTAAAATTACAAGGGGGTTGTTACATTAAACCAGGGGTTCTTAACCAGGGGTGCACGGACCCCCAAGGGGTACGAGAACTGTTCCTAGGGGGTGCGGGAATGCTGAATCATTAAGGTTGGTTAGATCTATTCTATATAAATACAAAAATCAAGAGGGGTGCGAAAATTGGTTGGTGATTTGAAAGGGGGGCAGCAAGGAAAAAAGGTTAAGAACCACTGGTGTAAAATATGTAAATAAATTTATTCACTGCCAACCTTTTTGAAAGTAATTTTATAGGCATACTCGACCTTTTTTGAATGTTTATTTAATACCCTTATATAGCAGTGATATTACAGCAAATATTTAATATAATCCCTCAAAATGATGTACCTGCACACATGTAATCAATCATTTAGGAGAATTTATATATGTTGTTGCCTGTAGAAATACATTTTTTTTGTCATTTTTATGAAAATTCAACAACTAACTGCAATAACTAAGAAGACATTATCTGGATATTAAATTGAAACATGTTTTTCTGNAAAATGAGTAAAGATGTTGAAAATTACTGTTGCATTTTTCAGTCTGGATTTGTTGATCATGAAAGAGGTGGTTCAGAAAATGTCTGGCATCGAAATATCTGAGGAAATCACCAGTGACCAACTTGAAGCGTTGGCTGGTGGCGAAATACTTAAAGCTGAGGTAATATATAACGGTGGTTCAAAGATCAGGAACAAAAAATGCCACTTTTTTACAATAGTTAATTTGAATTATGACCCAAGAAGAAATATTCCCAACGGGGGGGGGGATGCTGAATCATTAAGATTGGTTAGGTCTATTCTATATAAATACAAAAATCAAGAGGGGTGCAAAAATTGGTTGGTGATTTGAAAGGGAAGGAAAAAAGGTTAAGAACCATTGCATTAAACTTAATAATTTTTCATTTCGTTTCAGGTCTTGCAAGTTTTTGTGGAGCGATTTTCAAGAAATATCCCATAGAACTCTCAGGACTGCTCCAGTATGTTGCTAACCAACTAAAAGCTGGAAAAAGGTAAAAAAGACTTTGATTTTTTAAATCAATTGAAACCTTACACTTAAATTTAACTAAGATGGCCAAGTAGTTATTTTTAGGTAAAACCTTTATTTGAAGAGACGTTTTTTCCAACTAGATTTTAAATTGATTTGGACTAAAAAATGAGTTACAAATTACTATTGCATTTTTCAGTCTGGATTTGTTAATTATGAAAGAAGTGGTTCAGAAAATGTCTGGCATCGAAATATCTGAGGAAATTACCAGTGACCAACTTGAAGCGTTGGCTGGTGGAGAAATACTTAAAGCTGAGGTAATATATAACGGTGGTTCAAAAGATCAGGAACAAAAAATGCCACTTTTATAGAATAGTTAATTTGAATTATGACCCAAGAAGAAATATTGCCAACAAAAAGATTTTACCTAAGAACTAGCTAAAACTTTAACAAAAAAGACATAACAATCAAATATCTGACAAAAAATCTTTTTATTTTTCTCTAAAAAGATTATCCTGGGTAATGGCATTTTGCAAACATTTTGGGGGGGGGGAAGATTTACTTTGTTTATTTGCTAAACCTTACCTAAGATCATGCTAAAACTTTAACAAAAAGACATAACAATTAAATATCTGGCAAAAAATCTTTCTGTTTTTCTCCAAAAATATTATCCTGGGTAATGCCATTTTGCCAACATTTTTTCAGTGATTAACAAGAATATGATATGAAACTAATAGTAGTTACAGTTCAAAAATTATGTTGCAATAAACCAGAATGTACAATTACCCTTTGTTTGGGATTTGTTGTAAGGTGAATTTTAACATGTAAAGTATTAACCATTGGTTTCTATTTTCAGGGCGGTTACTTTGGCCAAATCCGAAACACTAAGAAATCATCGAATCGTTTGAAAGAAGCTTTGATTGAGCAGAATCTTGCTATCCCACTTTGCTTGCTGATGGCTCAACAAAGACAAGGGATAGTTTTCCATGAAAGTTCAGATATTCACCTTAAACTTGTAGGGAAACTAACTGACCAGGTAACAAGTTGGCATAAAATTATGAGCTAGTTTGCTTTTAAAAACATGTCCAGAGTTACTCCAGAAATGATAAAAAAACTGTTTATTTTGTCCATTTTTAGCCCATTTGCTTTTCAGCCCCATTTTTTTTAATATTTAAATTTGACTTTCTTTATCTTTTTCATAATTTTTTTTCAAAAACCAAACTGCCAACTAGCTTTTATATACATTTTTGCAAATGTTTGAACAATCACTGTCGTCAAAATTGTCACAAAGTCATTGGTATGACAACAGCAATTATTTAAACTGAGACATTTTCTAGAATTTTTTTTCAGAAAGTTGCTAAACTTTAACTTCTTATATTTCAACATTGTTATTTTACAGTGCCACGATACCTTGGTGCAGTTTGGTAACTTTCTTGCCATCCAACTTGGGATTGATGAATATTTACGTCGATTTCCTGCCATCGACGTTCTTGCAGCAGGGGGGGGGGAGTGATTAACAAGAATATGATATTAAACTAACAGTAGTTGCAGTTCAAAATTAAGGTTGTATTAAACTGGAATTTGCAATAACCCTTTATTAGTTATTTCGGTTTGTGGTAATGGTAAATTTAACACATGCAAAGTATTAACTATTAGTGGATATTTTTAGGGCGGTTACTTCGGTCAAATCCGAAACACTAAGAAGTCATCAAATCGCCTGAAAGAAGCCTTGATTGAGCAGAACCTTGCTATCCCACTTTGCTTGCTGATGGCTCAACAAAGACAAGGGATAGTTTTCCATGAAAGTTCAGATATTCACCTTAAACTTGTTGGGAAACTGACAGACCAGGTAAAATTTGCAAAATATTATGAGCCGTTTTTGTCTTTTAAAAACTGAGTTAATTTTGTTTTGTCGTTTTTCAGCCCATTTGGCTAAAGTCCTATTTTTTTCATGTAAATGCGACTTTTTTTACTCAGTTATTTTAATTAAAAACAAAATTACCATAGAACGTGTACATAGTAAATGTATGTTGTCGCACATTTTTTAACAATCGCCGTTGCCAACAATACTTACAAAGTCATTGGCATAAAAACAGATATTGTTCATAGTGAGAAATTGTTCTTTTTCAATTTGTTTTTCGTGCATGTCTAAAAAATGTTTCAGAAAGTTGCAATTTCACAAATAAACTTACTGATTTCATGAAAGGATGCTTATTGTTCAACACCATTGCTTTACAGTGCCACGATACCTTGGTGCAGTTTGGTAATTTTCTTGCCATCCAACTTGGCATTGATGAATATTTACGTCGATTTCCTGCCATCGACGTTCTTGCAGCAGATTTCCACACCCCTTCAGATGTTGCATTCTTTCTATCAAGACCCATGTTCTCCCATCAGATCAATGTAAGTTTTTAAAGAATAGTTACCAATGAATTAATTTTAAATAGAACAACAATAGTGAATATTTTTTGCAAAGAGTTTTGTAACTTGTACATGCATCTGGGCAGAAACAATTGCTCAAACAAAACAGAATTGATCAATATTTCAACTAAAGTATCAAAAACGTTGTCAAAGCACTATGGGGTCTCAGTGGTTCTTAACTGGTGATCTATGATGACTTTGTAGACATTGTTTTAACAGGACTGGTGGTCCATGGCCTGAAACATGTTGAGAACTACTGTGTCATTTACCAATTACCATACAGTGTTTTCAAATTACGATTTGGCCTCAATCACCACTTACAATCTGCCAAGCAAAAAAACTAATTGCCATTATGCCATCCTGGCCAAACTGTGGGGGGGGGGAAGAACTACTGTGTCATTTACCAATTATCATACAGTGTTTGCAAATTACCATTTGGCCTCAATCACCACTTACAATGTGCCAAGCAAAAAAACTAATTGCCATTATGCCATCCTGGCCAAACTGTCTCTGTCTTGTGGTAAAGTTTGATAAATTGTGGGTTGTTTTTTAGACAAAGTATGATGAGCTTCGTAAAGTTGAACGATCGAAACCAAAGTCTGATCAGAATAAAACCCAGCGATATATTGATGCTGCAGATTTGGTTATTACACCAATCTGTTCGTTAGTCAGCAAGATGCATTCAAACAAGGTACTGAATCAATAAGTTGTTTTAGCGATATTGGAAAAAAGTAAGTAATAAAAACTTGAAAAAGATTTCTGTACAGGTGTAACCTAATTTGGCAAAGTGGTTTTGCAAAAGAATCTGGTCAATCGCATGCCTAGTTTGCCAAACTTTTTTATGAAAATAAAGAAAATATACAAATAACAGAGTTTTTTGGTACCAAATCATAGACTTCGGATCTAAAATTCCTATGCATTTAAACCAAATATGTGATTAAGTGACATACAATGAACTAGATTATTCTGCGGCTTTGTGCAGCATTCAACATTTTTACCAATACGCAAGCACACAGATAAACTTAGTGTTAAGGAAGTAGAAATAAATAACCATTGATTTATATGTTACTGTCACTTTGTGTGGTTGGTAGTTTATGAGGTAAAGACATGATAGGGGGGGGGGTCCGATCTGTTCGTTGGTGAGCAAGATGCATTCAAACAAGGTACTTGACTTGACGAGTTGTTTTGATCAGATGTCGATATTGGAAAAAAGAGTATTTATAAAACTAGAAAAATGATTCTTGACAGGTTTATCTTAATTTGGCAGCTTGGTTTTGCAGGGGAATCTGGTCAATTGCATATCCATTTTATTTAGCTTTTTATGCAAATAATCAAAATATGCATGTAACTAATATGCAAATCAATTTTTTTTTGTTACCAAACCATAGACTTGGGATAATAAAAATCTCAGTTTTAACCAAATATGCCATTAAGTGACATGCAATTAACCAGACTTTTCTGTAACTTTAAACAGAATTCAACAATTTTTCGAATACACAAGCAGCACAAATAGATAAAACTTTTACTATCACTTTGTGTGGTTGGTAGTTTATGAGGTAAAGACATAATAAAATGTTTTAAACTTGCTACAGGTTTGGCTTGATATCTCACCGAGGTTCTACACAACATTCTGGACCTTAAACTTGTACGACATCGAGGTCCCTAAGTCTGCTTACAGTCGAGAAATAAGTAAACTCAAAACAACTATCCAAGGAATTGAACATGAAGGGGTAAGTGTGTGGTAACTTTTCACACACAAAACTTTTGGGGGGGGGGTCGTTTCAGGTTATATATTAGTAAAATTGATGATTTATGTATTAGTAAAATTTGTTAAAAAACCTAATAAAATGGTTTAAACTTTCTACAGGTTTGGCTTGATATCTCGCCGAGGTTCTACACAACATTCTGGACCTTAAACTTGTACGACATCGAAGTGCCTAAATCTGCATACAGCCGTGAAATAAGTAAACTCAAAACAACTATCCAAGGAATCGAACATGAAGGGGTAAGTGTGTGGTAACTTTTCACACACAAAACTTTTCATTTCCTCTTTATTATGGGTCTCCTGTTCTGAAGAATGTATAATAGAACATATGAAATGGATATATATAGTAAAGCCACATTTCTAGTTTCTTGGGCATTTTTGAACAAAAAACACATGTTGCCCGCCTTATTTGCATTGTTCTCAAACAACAAGGTTACAAAGATTTATACTCCCATTGCTTTTGATATACATTTGCAGTACCTAACAATCGCTGAAATTTTGTTATGGATTAGTTAACATAATGTTGTTTATGTGTTCATCAGTCTCACGACACTCGTAAGAAGCGAGAAAAAGAAAGATGTGAGAATCTCATCCAGAAGTTGAAAGAGGAAGAGAAGAAACAAGAAGATTATCGAAATCGAGTTCGAGCAAGGTTTGAGAGTGAAAGGGCTGGATGGTTTCTCGCAAGTAAGTTATCTGTTGTTTACATAAGAAATATTAAAGTATATCGACAATTTTTAATTTTTCTGTTTCACTGAGATAGCTTGTTTGTTTTGTTTTGATAAATTCTTCCTAATTTTCTGAAAAAAGGGGATCTTTGTTTAGGTTTTTTTTAGCAAAAATGTAAAAAATGCCATTTAACTCTCCTATGATTTTTCTTGAATTTGGTGTTTCATTTTTTGACACATAAAAACCTATTCTTTACAGAAACCACAAAGAACGACACCATCACCAAGTTCCTACAGCTCTGTGTTTTCCCTCGAAGCATATTTTCTCCTCTCGATGCAGTTTATTGTGCAAAGTTTATCCACATTCTACATCAGCTGAAAACTCCAAACTTCTCCACTCTGCTGTGCTTTGACAGGGTAAGGAAATATATACATGATTGTTAACCACATACATGGATTGGCAAAATATAGGAAAGCCTCATTTCAGTATTTGTACGCTTTTGGTCTTTCGGTGGGTTCACCACTGAGCCTGTGTAGCTCAGTGGGAAGAGCGCGAGTCCCGGAAAGACTCCTGTAGTGGGTTCGAATGGGGGGGGGGAATTGTTAACCACATACATGGATTGACAAAATATAGGAAAACCTCATTTGAGTATTTGTATGCTTTTGGTCTTTCGGTGGGTTCACCACTGAGCCTGTGAAGCTTAGTGGGAAGAGCGCGAGTCCCGGAAAGACTCCTGTAGTGGGTTCGAATCCTACCGCAGGCTAATTTTTTTTTTGGCTGATTTTGGCTGATTTTGGCTGATTGGCTGATTCGGTACAACGCCTTTAACACGCTGGCAGATGATTTGGGGGGGGGGGCTATAAGAGAATGCTTGGTGATTGGCTGATTCGGTACAACGCCTTTAACACGCTGGCAGATGATTTACTGTGCGACTTTTGGGTTTTTAGATATTTTCTGACATCTCATACACAGTTGCAAGTTTGACGGAGAACGAGGCGTCCCGCTATGGGAGGTTTCTTTGTACTATGCTGGAGATTGCTCGGAGGTGGCATGCTGACAAATCAACATATGATAAGGTTTGTTCACACTTGTTTAACAATCGAAGGGCCGTAGGTTCGAATATCAAGCAAAAGACAAAGCATTAGCAAACATTTATAGCAGAACATTCAAATAATTTGATACACGACCTAATACAAAACTTGAATTTTTTTGAAGGAATGTGGCAACTTTCCTGGATTTGTGACCGTCCTTCGTGCGAACAATGCTGATGGTGCGAGCAAGGCGAACCAGCTGGATTACGAGAACTTTCGTCACGTTTGTCACAAGTGGCAGTATAAGCTCACCAAAGCTGTCGTGGTCAGTGAAAGTATTGTGGTTTTTGTTCAGTGTCTATAAAAGATGCTAAAATTCTGTGGTATTTCTGGGGTTTAATTGAAAATGCTTGGAACTACCAAAGTTTTGAAAGTCAAAATTTCTTTTTTCTATTCCAAATTTCGAGTTTTACTTCACAATATAAAAATAATGTTTCTGAGACTACTTTTGAAATGCGAGTCCATTGACTCTGATTTCACAACCCTGCATTCCTAGGCTGTTTCGAGTCTAGTTTAATTCGCTTTCTATTACAAATTCTACTTTTTGCAATTTTCAGGTCTGTTTGGAGTCCAAAGAATACACTCAGATCCGCAACGCACTTATGATTCTAACAAAGGTACAGAACTCCTTGATTTTTTCGTTTTCAGCGTTTCTTGGTACCCTTGTGGTTCCTATGTGGGAAAACGTAGTATTTTCGTACGTTTTTTTTGCCTGACTCGTTGAGAAAACAAGTTTAAACTCGTTTAAATTTTCTCATACTCAAGGTAGGTATCTACAGTTGTGCATAGTGCATTTTGACATGACTATTTCTAAGCGACTATGCATTATAATATACTCAAAATTCATTTTTTTTATTACTTCGTTATTTAAAGGCATTTTTTCAAACTTTTAGTTGAATTCAACCATTTTTGGACCCTTTAGATTCTTCCCCATTTTCCGGTTGTGACCAGTTTGGCCGGAGCACTGGAAAAACGAATTGACAAAATTCGAACCGAAGAAAAAGAGAAACGACCCGATCTGTTTGCACTCGCTATGGGGTAAATTTGTGTTAGTGATTTATAGGGGAATCTAATATTTGAAAAAAAAATCATTACAAATTTTGCAGTTTATATGAAATCGGGTTAGCTTGTAAAAATAACTTTTTTGTATAATTTTTTTCAGATATTCTGGAATGCTAAAAACCAAGAAAGGGGGGGGGGTCCCGATCTGTTTGCACTCGCTATGGGGTAAATTTGTGTTGGTTTATGGGGGAATCTAATATTTGAAAAACTCATTTAACCTTCTTAAAAAATCATTGAAAAACTTGCAGATACAGCATCTTATTTATATGAAATATAGTTAGCTTTTAATTGATTAACCAGATCTTCCTAACTAAAGTATATCTCGAAAATTTTTCAATTGACGTCGAATTAAAATCTCTATGGGTATTTGTTTAGTTGGTATTTTATAACAACTTTTTTTTTCAAACTTGCAGATATTCTGGAATGCTCAAAACCAAGAAACCATCTTTAATTCCTGAACACGAATTCCACAACAAAGCGACACCAAAGTCGGCAAAATCAGCCGCTGGTAAGTTTCTTGTTAATCAACATCTGCCTAAACATGTGTTAGTATTTTGATGGGGGGTTGTTAAAAAATTATTAGGTTGTGCTCAAAGCTCACGCTTATGTAAATGCTAAGAGAAAGAACCACTGGATTAGAGTAAAATCTGCAACAAACTGATTCTTCCGTCTTATTTTCGTAACATAAAGATTTACAAGAAGTATGTTTTTGTTACAGGTGGCGGTGAAAAGACTACAGGTAAATATAACAATTTTGATCAACACTTTTGTTGTATGTGTAACTACTATAGGAACCTTTCATGTCATGCAATTTAATACAATTACTAGCGAAGGGGGGGGGGGTAAAGTATGTTTTTGTTGCAGGTGGCGGTGAAAAGACGACAGGTGAATACAAAAAATTTTATCAACACTTTTGTTGTGTATTTAACTATAGGAACCTTTCATGTCATGCAATTTAATACAATTACTAGCGAAAAACTTGGCTGAAAAAAGTAGGTTGGAAAAGTTGAGTTGACAAAAAATATATTTTTATTTTCTCGCAGACAAATCGGCTAAAGACCGCGGTAAAAGCCGAGAGAAAAGCGCCAAAAGAAAATCAGACGATGGACACAAGTAAGTTGATGTAATTGTTATGGAAACCAGTGGATCGTACGCTTGGAACGTTAAATGGCGAAATTAAGTATCTGGTACCACCCTGCTCAAAACGGTAGAGCTACTATAACACCATGACGCAAATGACATCCAAAGTCGATTATGAATGGGTTGGGTTGGGAAATAAGTTTTTAAAATTTTTGCATTAGTAACTAATTTTTTGGGTTGGTTTTATTGAATTTTAAGTGCTAATACCTTACCCCGACCCTAATAGCCCTAACCGAGAATATTTATGGAGATATAACCAATCGACTTTGGTTGTCATTTGCGTTATGATGTTAGTAGCTCTACTGCTCAAAACTTGTCAAGCGGTTTTAAGGCGTAATATTTGTGTACAGATTTGTAAGTGGGACCTAAATCAGGGCTTAAACAAAGTCAGAATTAGCCTCAAAAGTTAGTAAAATTGCGGCACCATTAAGTCTGAACCCGATTTTAAAAAAGAAACGAGATGGCCGAAATTATGCCACGAATGTAGGCGAGTGTAGAGTCAAGTCCCTTTTATTTGAACTTAAACCGTAGCCCGACCCGAAAAAACCGCCCAACTGACATTTTGTGTTGTGTATGTTAACTGCCTGGCCTAAATACGTTCGGTTGTACCAGCACTTTATCGTCTACATTGCATTTTCAGCAAAGAGAAGAAGGATCGTGGTTCGGTGAAGCCATCTGCAGACAGAGCGAAAAGCAAGGAAAAACTGCTTGCTGCAGGTATTACTAGATTATCATTTAGTTGTGTTTTGTTTTTAGGAAACAAATGCCGTAATAAAAACTAAACCAAATCCCCAATTAAAGTACATTATTTGCTTACGAAATGAACCAAGTTGTGTCAAATCAGAAAAAACAGCATTATATCGGCTTGCTCTAAAACGTTTAGAAGTTTAGGAACTCAAAATACAGAGCTATTCATTACTGCCTACATTGCGCTGACAAATGTATTTGCTTATAATCGGTTTTCCACACATTACAACTTTTACTGTCGTCAGTATTTCATTATCTACGAACAGCAAGAAAACCATTTAGTTGCCATTGACCTAAAATCCAGTCAGGACGCCTTAAACTTTTCTTAACCAATCAGCGGCATTTACGTGTTTCAAACTCAGGCGATGCGTCCAATCACGTTCGTTCTCACAAGGAAGAATCAAGCCGAAAATCACTGGAGAAATCGAGTAAAGCGAGCAGCTCACACAAAACCGCCGATCCACAAGATGGAGCTAGAGCATCGACTGAAAGAGGTACATTACTTTTTTCAGAGGTTATTATTAGTTTGTCCCAAATTGTTAGCTTTGTACTTTTTTAACTTTCACACAAAAAAGGATAAAGCACCCATAATTTTTAACTTTAATTATTTTTTTCACAGGTTTGCACTTTTAAAACTATTTGCATTGAATTTTATAGTTTGAAAATGCTTTAAATCAGTGGTTCCCAACGTTTTTTGTTACATTCCTCCCTTTGCCAATTTTCGAACTATTCATTCCTCCCCATAAGACGAAAAACAAATATAACATAAAAAATTATAGCAATTTGAAATAGACCTTATAATTAGGGATGTCCATTTCAGAATCCTTTACAACCGGGTCCAAATTATAATGTTTTTTTCCATTTTGTATGAAATTCCTCCCCTGAACTTATAAAATTCCTCTCCGGTTGGGAACCACTGCTTTAAAGTTTTAGTTTGCCGTATTATGTGTGGCAAAAAATATAAACTTCGTCTTGTAACCAATTGGCAAAGTTTCAAACGAAATGGAAAACGCAACCTGAATGTAAAGCATTTTGTGCGTGACACGAATAGACTCTTATTTACAAAACTATGAAGTTTGGATGCGGGGGGGGGGGATGAATTCTATAGTTTGAAAATGCTTTAAAGTTTTAGTTTGCCTTATTTTGTGTAGCAAAAAATATAAAACTTCGTCTTGTTACCAATTGGCAAAGTTTGAAACTAAATGCAAGCCAATACCTGTGTGTAAAACATTTTGTACGTGACACGAATAGACTCTTATTTACAAAACTATGAAGTTTGGATGCGGCAAAGAAACGAAACCTAATAAAACACGACATGTTTCAGAGCACAAACGCCGGAAGTTGGATTCATCCGCTACAGCAGCTGCAAAGGTTAGTAATACCAAGCAACCCCAACTTACTGCAGCTAAGTCCTGAAAACAGCAGCAAGCAACCTTTGACCTCACATCTTACAAGGACCACTTGAAGCAGTGTTTCCATCGCATTTTTGTCGCTGTAAATTGTAGAAGATTCGAAGCAGTGTTTCCAGAAATATTTTTCTTTCGATGAAGCATGTTGGAAGTTAGATGAAGATCTCAATTTTTTCGTCGTTACGAATTTCAGAAGTTTATGATGTCATTTAACGACTTTTGTATTTAGTTTTGAAATATGCAATTTGTTGCGCTAAAAAAGCATCGCTATCAATCATATTTTTTCACTTTCAAAATACCTAATTTTCTTTTTTTACAAAAAATCATATTTTATCTTCAAAATATTATTTAATTTCTGTGGTGCCAAACTTCAAACATCACTGTAGTGTAAAGTATGTTAAACCCGCTTAAATGTTTTGTCATGTGTTTGCGTAGTAGCTGTATTTTTAGTTTAGTTCGTTTTGTTAGGTTTATTGCATTTTAGGCCTTTGTTCGTTTTATTTTTTTGTGGCTTTTGCTAAGCCGATATTTTTTAACCGGATATTTCGTCACAAACCTGAACGTCACCACCTTATGACGTCAACAATCTTTATGACATCACCATTACCTCTATATCCACATATACGTAGGACGTCCGGGCGGAAAAGAAGGAAAAAGACCAAAAGGTTGGAAAAAAGTTGTCCTAAAATTTTCGTTGTGTAAATCTTTGATTAAATTTCAGCGGAAGAACGTGGAGAAGGAAGTAACGGAAAACGGACTCTCAGATGATGCGGAACAGAGGAAATCGCGGAAAAGCAAGGAGAGAAAACGGGAACTGGTGGCGAGTCCTAAAGAACCGGAAAGTGTGAAGAGGCTGAAAGCCGAAAACGGTGAGGAATATAAACTGTCACGCTGTACACACAACAATATGCAAGACAAGCACTTGTAAGGTCTTATCAATGCAGCAGGATCGAAGCAGTGTGCACTGTCTGCAGCTGATCATTTATTGGCTTGATGATTTTACAATATGCCATATTTTTCATCATTCATACACCGAGATTTTGTTTGAAAACACAGGCCTTTTTTAAGAACATGCTGACAGTATTTTGTTAGTGTGCGTTAATGAAGTTATCAAAACAGACTGGAATTTTATAAGCTTTATGTTCGTTCATTTCAAACCACATAATTCAAGAGACAAAAATGAATCGACTATCATTATTGGTTTGCCCGTCGGATATATTAATTAGCCCGCTGATGAAACATCTTTCCCGATTTGAAACACTTCCTTACCCCTTAGTGAACCACTTTTTTAGACAAGTTTGGTTGTTTGGTAAAAGTATCATGAAACACTGATCTTGCAAAGTACAAAATTTTTAGGAGACCGCAGAAGTAAAGAGAAAGAAAAACCAAGAAAAGAATCCAGAGTGAAAAAGGTAAAAATCTATTTTGTGTCTAGCTTACAGCCAAAACCGTCCATAGATTGTTAATTTTTTGTTGTTGTCATAATTAGGAAAACGAATCTGAAACGAGAAGAGAACGAATGAGCAAAGAACGGAGTGGAAAATCCGAGAGAGAATATCCTTTTCCTTAACCTTAGCAATATTGGTTTTGTGGGGCATCCAACTGCGTAGTTTAACCAAAAATTTGTTTTTATTCGGTTGAAACCACGGCGTTCATGAAAAAGGTCAAATGTTGTGGGATGTTATACTGCCTTGGCCACTTGTGTTTCCATGAGCAAGCAACTTGGGCGGTATTTCTCCAACCCAGTGAAGTCTAATGGGTTAAACTGAATTGAAGTCACCAGCTTCATAAATCAAAAAAATCATCTAAAACTAAAATCGGGCAGCTTGACGACTAATTCATTGTGGTCATAACACATGCAGACGTTGCCCGCCCAGCGAGGACAAATTGAAACAAGCAAATACATTATTTTTACGAATTTGTTAAGGTTTTGTTTTAGAAATTAAGTCTATTTAAAACAATTGGTTGCTTGGTAGATGACATATATCGTTGTGTCTGGTTTTCCTTAACATTTAGCCTACATCCCGCAGATGAGCGAGACCAAAGTTTTGTAACAAAACTGCCAAATCGTTTTACTATGGAACTTTTGTTAATACAAAAACCGTGTTTTGTATTGATGTGCTTTTTTGAGAGAAAAATTATAGCAGACTGACTGCAGATCAGTCAATTCGAGAACCGAAGTGTAGCAACCATATTTTGTTAAATTAGGATTCGGACTAATCGTATGTATTGGATAGATATGTTTGATTTGATGTTTCACTTATCGGATGCCTAAAAGCAGTGGTGGGATTCAGCCGGTTCTATAGAACGGTCTCACGAAATTCTATGAGATCAGCGAACCGGTTAGCATTACTGGTTACTGTCAATGGACTTTTTGTTACAGAACCGGCTGAAAAATATGACTTTTGTGATAGAACCGGCTGACAAAAATGGGCTGTAGTCTACCACAGTGCTTGTCAACCATTTTTGAAGCGGTACACCCTTTAAACGTTCACTCAAAATTTGTACAACCCAGTGAAAAATTTATTCAACCCTGTAACACACTGATTCTGTGGTCCTAACAGAAATAATGATGAGCAAAATACCAACAAGCCATAATCCACTTTCTACTTCAAAAAGAACTACCATTAACAACGATTATGAAGTGAAATATTAANTCGATTATGAAGTAAAATGTTAAACTATGACGTCACGAATAGAGTTTTGTAGCTTAAAATCTACGTACACTTGGTATGCATGTTGTGCCATATATTGTACACTCCAGTCAGTCTGTTAAACTGAAACCTGCCTATTGTCATACCTAGTCATAGGTATATTATATTTTGTATCTGGTACACCCCGTCAAAGTGGTACACCCTTTAAAATTCGGGTACACCCTGGGGTGTACAATACAGTAATACACCCGGTTGAAAAGCACTGGTCTACCATGTATAATTCCAAATTTTATAAAAGTGGAAATTTTGCTGTTGTACAGATGTACGAAAGTTTTAAAATGATTGAAAATAATGTTGAGTATTCAAGGTGCAATTGGATTTTTTGAGCTTCGGTTCGTAAACAACTACTTTAAGCAATCAAGCGTAAAAGCAATAAGATTTTTGTTGACGGTCGGTGACTTCCCACGTGTGTAAATACAAACCTTTAATAACAAATTGTGTTACTGAGGAACTATTTAGGGAATGAACTGTTCCTTGTTGCCTAGAGGCTTTAAAACAAATATACTACTACAACGAAATTTATCACCAAAACTATTTCAAAAGAACATGAGTGACGGAAAAAAGCAAGGACATTGTGTTTCATATGCAGATGTTAAGGATGCCTGGAAACGTATTGAGGGACGCGTTCACTATACACCCATATTTACTTCAACCTATTTGGACAAGCTTGCAGGACGGAGACTATTCTTCAAAGCGGAAAACCAACAAAAAACTGGTTCCTTTAAAATCAGAGGTGCAATAAATGCAGTTGCTCAACTTTGCGAAAATCGTGAAAAACTCGAGGGTAACTTTTGTGTTGTAACACACAGCAGTGGCAATCATGGCCAGGCATTAGCAAAGGCTGCACAACTGTACAATGTCCCGGCATTTATAGCTGTGCCTAGTGATGCCCCCCAGTGTAAAGTGGATGCAATTAAGGGGTATGGTGGGACCGTTGTGCCATGCATACCCACTCTTCAGGGACGGATTGACAAATGTGATGAACTAGTCAAGGAGCATAGCGGCATTATTGTTCACCCTAACCAAACTCCAGCAGTCATTGCTGGTCAAGGCACTATAGCAATGGAAATGTTACAACAAAATCCAGATCTAGATGCAATTATAGCGCCTGTTGGAGGTGGAGGCATGATAAGCGGTATTGCAATTGCAGCAAAAGAGATCAAGCCATCTATTAAGGTTTATGCAGCTGAACCAGTAAATGCAAATGATTGTTATCTGTCAAAACAAAATGGAAAGCTTACCCATCTAAAGTTTACTCCAAAAACTATTGCAGATGCTGTAAAAGCTGATATTGGTTCTAATACCTGGCCTATTATTCGTGATATGGTTGATGATGTTATAACTGTTGAAGAGGAAGAAATATTGCAAGCAATGAAGCTGGTTTGGGAAAGATGCAAATTAGTTATTGAACCGACCTCCGGAGTTGGAGTTGCAGCGGTTATTAGTCAAAAATTTGCCATGGCTAAAAATTTTGATGAAAGTGTCAAAAATGTTGGTATTGTTTTGTGTGGTGGTAACATTGACTTGTCAGTAATTTCAAAGTTGTTTTAATTGTATGTGTCAATCACCCAACTAGTTTTTAAAACAACAAAGATGTAATCTATATTTTTGTTTTAATTTTATGTGTCATTTATACAACTATTTTCTTTTTATATATAGCAAAGGTGTAATTTATATGTCTGTTGTAATTTTTTTTTGTCAGTTGTTTAACAAAATTACTGTACCATAAATCAACCTCATTATGATGGGCATATATTTTTGTAATTGAATTTATTATGTTCCTTTATTTTCCTGCATCTTGTTGGCAATAGTGAATATTTGTCAGAAAATGATGTAATACAGATTGCAATTAGCAAGATCACACATGTGACAATAATATTAAAATGTATTAATTGTGTGTGCAAATCATATAGCCTGGGTGCTAAGACCTTTAAAATGCTTTTTCAGTTTGCAAACAGTGTAGTTGCATTGCGTTTGTAGCCATTGTAATTCAACCATAATTCACCAATTGTGCCATCCTATATTCGGGGCTCCAAAACCACTATTTGAGCTCCATAACATTTCAACATTATGCAGTTTTTTTTTCGGCTTGGTAATTGTTTAGTGCAATTGTGTTGCTGTGTTTTCTTTCACCAATAGAAATAAACTCAATATAATTGCAAATTGCAGGGGGGGGGGGGGGCTTGGTAATTGTTTAGTGCAATTGTGTTGCTATGTTTTCTTTCACCAATAGAAATAAACTCAATATAATTGCAAATTGCACCATTAAAAACACATGCCGTAGACTGATTTGAGTGAAATGTTTAATTGAATTTAGAAAAGAACAGACTCCACCACCAAAATGGTCTTTGTTGCTTTGCAACAAATGGGGGGGGGGGACCGTAGACCGATTTGAGTGAAATGTTTGATTGAATTTAGAAGAGAACAGACTCCACCACCAAAATGGTCTTTGTTGCTTTGCAACAAATGTCCGTTAGTAATTAAAGCTATCGTTTGTACAATAGCGTCAAACATGTTAGTCTTGAACGTTATACACATCTCAAATCTATTGCTTTCAAAATATTTGAAACAACACTTTACAAAACGTCCATTTTTGTTATTTAAACGCAGCAAAGGGTAGCACAACTACAATAAATTTCGGTAGCTTATTATGTGTTTGAACTTTGAAAAGAAATTTGCTCCCCAAAATATCTGCGCCAAAAATGTTAGAATTGTTTTGCATTCTGGTCCACAAAGTTTTTTTAGTCGTGTGTTTAGTGGTCACCGGCCACACACGTTTTACAATGTGTGTTGCGAGAATGTACATCAGTTTTATGATTAAATAGTTTTAAATTAAAGAGAAAGGGTGCTATTTGACTTTTCTTGTAATCGTTCTTCTATTGGTGTTTGAAAAGTAGTACTTATGTAATCGAGGTATTTTGATAACACCAGGTAACACTGTGCACTTTATTGCTATTTGGGTAAATACAAAATACACGGACGTGTAACAGATTAAATGCTGTAAAAGAAATTGAACGAACATGTATTTTAAAGTCAGTCAAAAGTTTTCCGGCGGTTTTAATGACCCGCGCAAACATAATAAAATAACCGTTAGGGGTACAGTGTGCAAAATGCAACAAATTTGGAAAAAAGTTTGGGAGTTCTTGAATGGGGGGGGGGGGTTTTAATCAAAGTCTCTTTGGATTTTGGTTTTAATGACCCGCGCTAACAAAATAACATAACCGTTAGGGGTACATTGTGCAAAATGCAACAAATTTGGAAAAAAGTTTGGGAGTTCTTGAATGGTTTTGTTATTGTTTATGTTTGCGACTTTTTGTGTAAGAAAGAATTGTCAAACTAACCCCAAAAATTGTGTAATTAACAAATGCAACATATTTCTTATGTTTGAATGTATATTTAAGATGAAGCTACATATGAATAAAAGTAATATTTTCATTAAAATCCGGTGACTGCAGTTCAGCCAGAATGTCTGGTTCCGACTCTGATGGGGAAAATGTGTCCAGCGATTTGGTTGGATTTATGTTTGGGAATATCGACAAACATGGACACTTGGAAAATGATGTGTTTGATGAAGTAATTTTTGCTTAGTTAAATTTGATTTATTTGGTAAAGCGATCAATTTTATGGATGGGGGGGGGGTGACAAACATGGACACTTGGAAAATGATGTGTTTGATGAAGTAAGTGTGCTTAGTTAAATTTGATTTATTTGGTAAAGCGATCAATTTTATGGATAAGATATGTTATTATTGTTGATCAGAATCTGAGCATAACATACTACATATGAATTACATCATTTGTAGAACTATAAAGCATTTTATGTTACCAGACAACACTTAAATAAACCTTTATTTGCTTTCATGTCCAATAAAAATGTTTGCTATCTTATAACTGTGTTAAAATTTACATCACATTAAATATTTTTCAGAAATCCAAAACTCATCTTATGCAATTAACAACATTGGCCGGTTTGGGTGAATTTGTGAGTAGACTGACCAAAGATGAATCTTCAAAGCAGGAAAATACTGGGAGTCATGCAGGTAATACTTTTTTTCCACTGTGCAGTAACATACCTCAAATAACATGGGTTTGGGTGGACCAAAAACTAATTGTTGCTACCAAAAACAAGTATTTTTGATGCCAAAATGCTACTGCAATAGGGTTTACAGCAACTGCTTTGTAAAAAAATAGCATTGCAAGTTGTCAGCTGAATAGAGTTTGACTTTTTAACACATGAATTGTAACATATTTAAAAAACAGTGGTTTCCCTGTGTTACATAGTAAACCTGTGTGATTACAGGCAACATTTAGACACCAATGACATACGCCACCAGATTTTTTCTTTCCAAACTGCTTGCATTTTTGCAAGGACATTTCCGGAAAATTTAAAATTGTCATTTTATTTGTTTTTATCAGATTATCGCGTTGAAGCTGCCCCTGATGCTGTGGATTACTCAAATATCGATGAACTCGCTGAAGAAAGTGAAATGTCCGTTGACATGAAATCGATGGCAGCACATTTCTCTAGAGGTGAATTAGTGTCTCATCCTCCCAAACCAGTGGATTTTACACTTTTCAAGCATGCACCACATTAATAAACTCATTTATTATTTTGTGGCACACTTTGATAGCCAGCAACACAAAACTAGGCAAAAGAAAGTTAATTTGTAACTTTATGAGCCAGATGGGTTTTTGTGACCATTATAACAAAAATGTAAGCTTAGAAACAATGTTATATACATCTGCATTTTGTCATCAAATCCTAAAACATCAGAGAATGGCATCGCTGTCCTACACAGACATATTAAGCAAAGCTAATGTTCATCAACTTATATTGTAAGGAAAAAGCCCACACCTAAACATACCAACCAACATATTATAAAGTCACAGTTTCTTGCAGCAAAAGTGCCTCCCTGATAAGATATGGAATTTAGTGTGTTTCGATTCACAGGGGGGGGGGGCAATGGCTTCACATTTCTCTAGAGGTGAATTAGTGTCTCATCCTCCCAAACCAGTGGGGGGGGGGGGTTTGTGAACATTGTCATGTACATCTGCATTTTGTCATCAAATCCTAAAACATCAGAGAATGGCATCGCTGTCCTAGACATACATATTAAGCAAAGTTTATGTTCATCCACTCATATCTTAAGGAAAATGCCCACACCTAAACATGCCAACCAACATATTATAAAGTCACAGTTTCTTGCAGCGAAAGTGCCTCCCTGATAAGATATGGAATTTAGTGTGTTTCGATTCACACTTGCTTGTTGTTAATCTTTATTTGAATATCAACTATTTTTGACTCAGACAATGACAGTGATGATTACGACGCAGATGATGACGTACAACAAAAAACTCCCCATCTTTCTTCTGATAAAAGGTCTCTTTGTACTTGAAATGGTTTTGATTTGTTGGTAATTGGTATTCATGTGATTTTCAAAATTCAACAAATGTACTTGTTGCTAAATTGCAGTAGTTAAAACCTTTAATTAAACAATATGTCTTATAGACATTACCTATTCTGTGTGGTATTGGAGCACCAAATATTTACATTCATAAACAGTTACCATACTGTTCTTTCAGGATTTTTCGGATATAAAGTGTAGGAATGTTTTTGCCCTGTAGATTTACACACTTTAAAATCTGTTTTTTATGTTTTTGATGAAAATTTGTTTTTAATATTGCAGATCACAACAAAAACAGGATTCATCTCACAAAGGCAGTGGTGATGGTGACTTCATAATGCCTTCTATTGTGGGGGGGGGGGACAGACAATGACAGTGATGATTACGACGCAGATGACGACGTACAACAAAAAACTCCCCATCTTTCTTCTGATAAAAGGTCCCTTTGTACTTGAAATGGTTTTGATATTATTTTTTGTTGGTAATTGGTATTCATGTGATTTTCAAAATTCAACAAATGTAATTGTTGCTAAATTGCAGTAGTTAAAACCTTTAATTAAACAATATGTCTTATAGACATTACCTGTTCTGTGTGATATCGGAGCACCAAATATTTACATTCATAAACAGTTACCACAGTGTTTTTTCAGGATTTTTCGGATATAAAGTGTAGAAATGTTTTTGCCCTGCATATTTACACAGTTTAAAATCTGTTTTTTATGTTTTGGGTGAAAATATATTTATTTATTTGATATTGCAGATCACAACAAAAACAAGATGCTTCTCACAAAGGCAGTGGTGATGGTGACTTCATAATGCCTTCTATTGTGTCACATTCTCATCGATTCTCTGGTTCCTCACCTGAACGTAAACAGTCTTCAGATTCTGAAAGACTAAACCGCTCAGGTGGAAGGCACGACAAGAAGAAACTTGGTGGTGAGATTGGGAATTAGAAATTACCACAATACTTTTCATCCAATTTTATGTTCAGTTTAATATTTTAACATCCACAGGCCAAATTGGCTGACTAGTCATAGCCGGGGGGGGGGAGAAGAAACTTGGAGGTGAGATTGGAAATTAGGAATTACCACAATACTTTTTATCCAATTTTATGTTCATTTTAATATTTTAACATCCACAGGCCAAATTGGCTGACTAGTCATAGCCATCATTCCCTTTACAAATTGCAGACAAATGTTGTTGTTTTTTGTTGATGCTTATGCTCACTCAAGTATTTTTTACATTTTTATCTATGGCAAATTATGTCTTAAATAAGAAATTGTGCAGAATTCGAACTAGGATACTGAGAATGAAGAATTGAATCGTTGAAAAAAATAAAGAAATATGTTTGATGTATTTTAAACTTATGAGCTGCTTTTAACATTGTCTATTTTTAATCAACTTTTTAAGAGATTTTTATCTATTTCAGAAGTCCTTAAATGTGCATTAAACCACTAATTTTATTTCAATAAAAAACCAAAATAGTTGACATGTTATGTTACTTGCAGGTACGAAGATAGAAAGAAGAAAACGACGCAAGGAAAAATTAATGCAACAACATCAGCAATCAGAAGAGGAGATGATTTACAGTCAGAAGTACAAAGAATTGGAGGAAAAAGTCAACAGCAAAGATATTTGTGAATTGTTTCCGGAATTTAGACCGAATCAGGTTTGTTCTATTTTTCATAGTTTTTTAATTTGAATAACAGTGAAAATAAAGTTAAAGTTTTGTCATGCATCAAGCCCTAAAACATATGGAGTAATTGTAAATCTTATACATCTTGATCCAAGTACTGTTGGAAATAACTCTAGTGCAGGGGTCGGCAACCTTTTAGGCGACGCATGCCAATTTACATGTTGTTTCCATGTGTTAATGACCTCGTGTGCCAAAGTTTTTCTAAACAATAGTGGTTCGTGCCAGCAGATATCAATAATAAAGGGGGGGGGGGCAGTGCCAATTTATATGTTGTTTCCGTGTGTTAATGACCTTGTCTCCCAAAGTTTTTCTAAACAATAGTGGTTCGTGCCAGCGGATATCAATAATAAAGAGAAAGCATAGTTTTTTGTGCATGTAAGGCTGAATTTTAAGACAATGGCATGATAAAAACTGGGGGGGGGGTAGTTTTTTGTGCTTATAAGGCTGAATTTTAAGACAATGGCATGATAAAAACTATAAACAAGCAGTGTAACAGGTTAAATTGGTACTTTAATATAACACGCAAACCAGTTGGCATGCCATGAAAAACCACCTAGCGTGTCAACCTTGGCATGTGTGCCATGGGTTGCCGACCCCTGCTCCAGTGTGTCATGGTTAAAAAAACACTGGTTTAAAGCAATGTTGAATACTGTGATATACACAGGTGCTACGGTTTCTTCGTTTATTTGGTGGACAAAAAGCTACTTCGCTCCCCAACATATGGCGTAACTGTAGACGCCGAAAGAAGAAGAAACGTCCTCAAAGCAGCATAATGGATCCACAGACTGAGGCACCAAAGGAGGCAAGTCGGTGGCTGGAACCGTGGACAGCACCACCACCTCCTATGCCTTCACTAGAAGAATGTGCATCTGACGAAGAGGTAAGTTTTGTAGGCAAACTACACAAAAGTTAGCACTGCTTTTGCAATGAATAAGCTTTAAATGGGTGTTTTGCGCTAACATCCAGGCCTTCGATTATATCATCAAGCTTGTTAACATAAGTACAAATTTGACCACATGAAACAAAAAATTTTGTGACATGTAGATGTTTAGGTCTCTGAAAAAGTTGAAGCCTTTCCTTTCCATTTAATTAAGATGGACATAACTTCGGGGGGGGGGTCTTCGATTATATCATCAAGCTTGTTAACATAAGTACAAATTTGACCATATGAAACAAAAATTTTTGTGACATGTAGATGTTTAGGTCTCTGAAAAGTTGAAGCCTTTCCTTTCCATTTAATTAAGATGGACATAACTTCATAACTGGGATCTGCCCTGCAGCCTTGACCAGTGCTCACAGCATACTCACATATACATCATAGTACACCAGGCCTATTAAAGGCATTGTAGTACAGATGGGACGACACCAGCTTTGGAAGCTAGTACCGATACCAAGTACGAGTACCACATGTATATACCTTCGATAGCGAGTACCGATTACCGAGTACTTAAGTCTAGTGTTGTACTTAGTTGTATACCACTGGTTAATTTATCTGCCATGGCCGGGGTGCAGGCGTTCACTCACACATGCCGAAAAATGTAATCACCACATGATAGCGAAAAAGATATCTGTAACCTTTCAGAACTTTTTCCCGATTTTGTGCTGTCCGAAGCAAATATTCGCATAAAGTTGCCCGTATTCTTATGGTCTAAATCGACTATCGGTATTTGCACGTTGGTATCGAAAACTGAGACAAAATATTTCGTTACCGAGTCCGGGGGGGGGGGAGCCCTGCAGCCTTGACCAGCGCTCACAGCAATACCACATGTATATACCTTGTATACCACATGTATAGAGTACCGATTACCGAGTACTTAAGTCTAGTGTTGTACTTAGTTGTATGGGGGGGGGGGGGGGGGGGGGGGGGGGGGGGGGGGGGGGGGGGGGGGGGGGATTGTACCCAATCAGCCACTCCTTTTTATGTTCCTGTTTATCAAATTTGTGTTGAGTTGTAAGGTTTACTGTGATTTTGCTTTTTTGTGTTATAGTTCACAATGCTGAAACCGATAAAATCAAAGAAATCTTCGAATCAAGCTGGTGGTGGGAATGCCGCAAATGCAAAATCTAAAATACCTGAATGGAGATATGGTCCAGCAGCGTTGTGGTATGACATGCTTGGCGTCCCTGAAACTGGGGAGGGATTTGACTATGGCTTCAAACTCAAAAATCCTGAGGTAATATTTTTATTTATTGATCAACAAAATTATTTGTTATCCGTTGTAAGTGTTATTTACATATTAATACCTAAATTTGCTTTAGATAAAGTTAAATTATTTTACGAACCCTACATTGCTGTATAACTTACTTTAGGAAAAATAGTTACTTTTTTATACATTTTTGGAATTTGTGGCCAAAGTTGCAATGTAAGATAAAACATCTTCTCTTTGAAGCCAACATCCTGAATGGTAAAAAAGACCAAAAACAGTAGCAATTTTTTTAAAGATGTCTATCGTACAACATGAAAATCTTATCTTCCAAAAATGGTGTAGTAAATGGTCTACAATCTACTTAATACACTGTCTTTAAGATAATAACCGGTAAGACTTGCTGAAAGAATGTTTTATTACTTAAACATTTTTAGGAAACAAGCACTGCAGCTGCAACCAAGTCAATCACAAATGACCCAAGTTTTCCGTCCCCCGAACATTTCTACATGGTTTCACAAGTTAGATGGGAGGATGACATCATATGGAACGCTGATGATGTCAGATACAAAGTTGGAAAGGTATTATATGGTTTTAAATAAAAAAAGTAGAACTTTACACTGAAGAGAAATCTCTTCCCTTTTTTCTTTTTGGGCAATCAAGTTTTTTTTTGTATTTGTTTATGTGGTTATTTTAGGGTTAGTGTGGCTGTACATGTAATAAATGTCAAAGTTTTATCAAAAACTAACAAATTAGTTGTTGTTTAACCCATTTTTCAATAACCAATGATTTTCTCAACTTTGGCATATTCAACAGACCCTTATTTACTCAAATGCAAAATAAATTCGATCAAACCTCCTATGTTTCAGAGCATTCACACGACGCCAGACTCAGATGAAAAGTACAAATTGAGAGTAAGTCCTGCACATAAACGAACACAAAAATGCTTATGCTAAATCTTTATCCCTTTTTACCAGGTTGATCGAGCAGCACAGGCTGGCTGGGTGCCAACAAGCACACAAAGAACCGCTTTGCCTCATAGCTCGGCTGTCACGACACGTCCTATCACACTGGCTATCGAAAAACCATCAGGTAAAACTTAAAATTTGGTGTTGTTGGAACAATACTAATAAGACAGTGCACACTGTTTGGACCGATTAGGTCTCATCGGTGTAGTTGGTAACAAGGTTTTAATAGGTTTTAATCTAGCCATCCAAGGCACTCCAGTTTGTTGGGAGTAACAGGGTAAAAAGTCATGCCTCATCTATTCTGTTCGATGCCACAACTGGACATAAACCACAGAGGAAACTGACCCACAATGGCCAGGCAACTGCTTGGGAACCATAGTGATGTCGGCACAGTATCAATGTAAAGCCTCTCCATAGTTTATCAATCTACTTTATGACGTTAAGTAGAAACAATGGTATTGAATCTTCCATTGCTTTGTTCTGCTATTTTAACTTGAGTCCTTTTTTGTTTTGATTTCAGTGAATCAAAATGATTCAACCGTGAGTTCAATTTTTCCGATCGACAATTATGAGTTGATTTATGGAGATTGGGAAAAAGACATTATATGGGACGACCAGAACATGGACTTTATTCCCAAACCAACTGTGTTTAAGTTTGATCCTAATGATGAAAATATTATCCTGGGCATGCCAGATGAGCCTAAAACATGGCAAGTTTTTCAGCTAATTGGTTTGATACCCTGTAGTTCAGTCACAGTTGAGTTACATGAGAAATACGTAAGAGTTGCCTAAAATTTGAAATGATGACATTTATTGGATTAAAACAGTATTATGATTATGAATGTATAAATGAAACGAGAATGGTTGAAACTAGTGATGGGACGATACCAGGTTTTGAAACGAGTACCGAGTACGAGTACCACATGTATATACCGAGTACGATTACCGAGTACTTAGGTGTAGTGTTGTACTTAGTTGTATATCATTGGCTTATTTATCAGCCATGGTCGAGGGGCACACGCAAATGCCGAAAAATGTAATCTCCACGTGTTAGCGAAAAAGATATACGTAAACTGGCGGAACTTTTTTCCAATTTTGTTCTGTCCGAAACAAATATTGACATAAACTTGCCTGTATTCGTATGGTGTAAATCGGCCTTTGGTACTCACAAGTTGGTATTGAAAACTGAGACAAAATATTTCGATACCGAGTACCGGGTACTCATCCCATCACTAGTTGAAACACATAAGTAAAAAAAAAAAAATAAAAATAACCAACAACATTAATACAGTAGTTATTGAATTGCTGGTATAACCTAAATTTATAGTTGTGTACATATTTATTTCCAGCAATGAAGCCGATTCTAAAGATACCAAAAAAGAAAATCAGAAGAAATCAAAACTTGCATCAAACAAAGGTAAAATCTCATGCATTTGCCATTTTAATATGCACTAGCCTGTATGCATTGCCAAACATAAACCCTATGGATAGCACTTAGATCAGCAGTTCCCAACCTGTGGGTCGTGACCTCCACTGTCGCATAAAGCAATGGCTCCCAACTCGTTTTAGGCAATGGACTACTAGCCCCAATGAAAAAAAAAATGGACCACTTTATTGTTGAGAAAAAAAAATCACTCAGTTTTAATATATAGCCTACTTATTTTATCCGTGGGGTCAACACAACAACTGTTATCAAGGGGTCACGGTACCAGAAAGTTTGGGAACCGCTCACTCAGATGATAACAGCTGTAAAAGAAACCAACCTGAAATATTTTGGGGGGGGGGCAACCTGTGGGTCGCGGCCTCCACTGTCGCATAAAGGAGTGGTTCCCAACTCGTTTTAGGCAATGGACTACAAGCCCCAATGAAATAAACCAACGGACCACTTTATTGTTGAGAAAAAAAATAGACTCAGTTTTAATATATAGCCTACTTATTTTATCCGTGGTGTCAACACAACTCGGCAACTGTTATCAAGGGGTCACGGTACCAGAAAGTTTGGGAACCACTCACTCAGATGATAACAGCTGTAAAAGAAACCAACCTGAAATATTTTCGTCATTGTCTTGAGCTATAACATTGCTCATCAGCAAGAATTCTTTTTAGGTAAAGATGCAAATAAAGATGACCCAGACCTGAGCAAGAAAGATGGGTGGAATTTATCCAATGACCACTTCTATGATCCAAAGCAGGCTGCCTCTAGTGGTTTGGCTATTGGTTTAATGAGCAGTGTGTTACAAGTAAGTTTTTATTAACTAGGGCAGTAGTTCTCAAACTGTGCGTCGCGGCGCCCTGGTGCGTCGTTTAAATTTTCCAAGGGCGTCGCAGAATTTTTCCTTTTCGTGGCTATTTGTTGTTGTATCAATAAACACAACTTTAATAATATGTTTCCTCCTTAACTTTTATTTGCTGGTGCGTCGCAAGTCCCAAAAAGCTTTTCCAGAGGCGTCGCAATAAAAATAGTTTAAGAACCACTGAACTAGGGCAAAGGTTTCCAATTTTTTTTGCTTAACTGAATCCTAGACAAGATCAAAAACTCGTGCAGTACCCCACTGGTTAATTCACAAGAGTTTCCAATGAATACTAAATATAATATTTAGGATCTTTTTCATAGAAATGATTGGAATTGTCAAACAATATGCTTTTACAGAAAGTGTTCTGACATATCTGTGTAATACACTTTATTCTGGTTTTAGATAAATCGTACTTCAGCTCAAAATTCTAGCGCATAAAAATCCTCTGTCTGTGTTTATCTTTGCAACACTTATTAGTAAAATTCTTTTCGGGGGGGGGGGCGTTCTGACATATCTGTGCTTGATACACTTTATTCTGGTTTTCGATAAATCGTACTTCAGCTCAAAATTCTGGCACATAAAAATCCTCTGCCTGTGTTTATCTTTGCAACACTTATTAGTAAAATTCTTTTCGCTTGCTGAAATAAAAAGCATCATCAGTTTGACAAGTCTTTTAAATGTGTTAAAGCTAAATTGTGTTTTGCACTGAAAATATAAATCTACAAGTTCAATTTATTTATTCTGTTTGTGTTTTTTAGCATTCCAACCCTGCCATGGAGCTTCAACCGATGTTTTTCCCAACTGTCCTCGGTCAAGCCCGCCTCCAGAGCTTTCATCGCCCTCAGTTTCGACGATACCAACATGGAGCAATGGCTAAACCCGGATTTCATCAAGTGCATTGCGTTATGAAACACCTGAGAAAAAAGTAAGAACAAAGACAGTGTAGAAAGGTTGACCCATAACTGTTTCTATAGCCTGTTTTTGGCACGAGCTTACACTTGTTGATTAAGGTAAAGGTGTTGCAATATTAGCTAATGCTACCAGACATATTATATATTAACTAAACAACGTTCTTCTGTTAAATCTATTGTTTAAACTTGAAAGCCTCTGTGCTGATGGCAACACTATGTTTAGTCTATACATGATTTCATTACTTCCACATGTTTCAGAATTAATTACTTGCAAATCTTGTGTTTTCTTCTGGTGATATTTTTTTCAATTGTCAGTAGAAACTGTTCTGTTTTCTTAGTGTCACGAACATGATTTCTAAAACCAAATAGATAAAAGATGCGCATTACTATTTTGTTACAGCAAAATGTATGGCTTATGTTGCAGGTATATAATTATATACTTTTATAATTATTATATTGATTATAATCAATAACAATTTTACCCCTTAGGGGGGGGGGAATAACTGTTTATATAGCCTGTTTTTGGCACGAGCTTACACTTGTTGATTAAGGTAAAGATTTTGCAATATTAGCTAACGCTACCAGGCATATTATTTATTAACTAAACAACGTTTTTCTGTTAAATATATTGTTTAAACTTGAAAGCCTCTGTGCTGATGGAAACACTATGTTTAGTCTATACATGATTTCATTACTTCCACATGTTTCAGGGGGGGGGGATTCTTCATGAGGAAACCAGAAGATCTTTCAGCTCTCGATGGACATTTGATCCTGGCTGAATACAGTGAAGAATTTCCTCCGCTGCTCTCACAAGTTGGGATGGCACTAAAAGTGAAAAACTACCACAAAAGGGTAGGGGGGGGGGCGAACATGATTTCTAAAATCAAATAGATAAAAGATGCGCATTACTATTTTGTTACAGCAAAATTTATGGCTTATGTTGTAGGTATATAATCAATAACAATTTTACCCCTTATGTGTAAAAAATTCACCACTTAGTTTCTGCACCCCCCGTTTGCAAAGTGAACTTATATTCCAAAGCCCTAATGAATTTTTGACAGATTAATGGCTTTTTTGTACCACTTGGCTATAAAAACCACTGTTTAACCAAACCTATTATATTTTACCAGAGCAAAGCAGAGAGAACAGGAGCGTGCAGCATCCGGTGGTGGGGAAGTTTTCTTTATGAGGAAACCAGAAGATCTTTCAGCTCTCGATGGACATTTGATTCTGGCTGAATACAGTGAAGAATTTCCTCCGCTTCTGTCACAAGTTGGGATGGCACTAAAAGTGAAAAACTACCACAAAAGGGTAAGAAGTTGTTTATAAAAAACATCTGTTAAAAATTAAACATTGGGCCGTTTAACTAATGCTTAATTGTGTGTCTGCTTGGCCATTGTAAACCATTTTTTCTGTGGTTGCATCGGACAGAATCGGTTATGGCTTTTCAGTCTGTTACTCTCAACAAACTGGAGTCAGCTCATACGGCCTCTGTCTTGTCACCAGCTGCACTAATGAGACCTTATAGGTTGAAACAGTGTACACTGTCTGCAGCTTATTTATCATTTATTACTATGCTTTTATATTTTAATTGACGTTTGTTTGTTCGTTCGTTCGTTCACTTTCACAAAAAATCTCTCCCACTTTAATACAAAAGTTTTTCAAACGATTGCATCTAGATTCTTCAAAAACCTTGCACCTGAATATTACACGTGTTATTTTTTTATCACAGAAACCTGACAAAGACTCAGACTCGACGCGTTACCGCTACGGTGAAACAGTTTATTCACATTCCTCCCTTATTAA
>QLIY01000607.1:0-93272 GCA_003260075.1 Phallusia mammillata
CAGTACGCTAGGCCTACTGAAGACGTTGTACTGAATCAGCCGGTCATATGGCAAGGCATAGACTGGAAGAATCTAGCATGCGGTGGGATTCAAACCCACGAAAAGTACCATATTGTGTTTACATTCAGACGTAGCATTTAAAAAGCAGAAATTTAGCCTAAATGTTTTCACCGCTTAACATGGACTTACGTGTGGATGGACATCTGTAATTGAACCGTCGCACCATTTAACGTGGAGTTTTCCATCTGGTGTAACACGTAGTAATTCTCCTATCGCTGCATCCCCGCTCGTGTGTTCAGCTTCAGACGGACTCGAAAGTCGAACCAGAATATCCGAGATACGAAAGTTAAAATCGGGATGGTCTGATACTTCGTACACACTCATCTATGTGAGATATCGGACGTCATTAGGTTGGTGTAATGTGACGTCACTGAATTGGGTTTGTGTGAAGTCACTGAATTGGATTTTTGTGACGTCATTGAGTTGGATTTGTGTGACGTCATTGAGTTGACTGTGCATGACGTCATTAAATTAGTTTTGTTTGGCGTCATAGAGTTGACCTTAAGCGACTTTATTTGGTTGGTTTTACGTGACGTCATGTCAATGAGGTATGTGGTGACGTAATTAAGTTTGGTTTGTGCAACCTTGTGTGTGATGTCATTAAGATAGTTTGTGTAAGGTCATTGTGACGACATATTTATAGTGGTTTAAGTACTTTGTATAACGACGTCATCACAAGTATGTGACATTGAAAACAAAAGTTCAATTAACAAAATTCAACACACCTCTTCTTTTTCAAGCGCCATCACTTTGTTACTGTTTGGATCTAGACGAAACCACTGAACATTTGCCATTCTGTTGCTGCTGTCAGCTTTCAGTATTACTCCATATCTGTACATGTCTGTACCCACTGTAAAAGTTTACAATAAAAAGTTAAAAATATACAGGCGTTTCAAACACAGGAATAGCGAAAAATATCTTGTAATCCCTGCAATGCAGCAAGTTTGTCCAGTTTTAAAGACTAACCACAATTGTATAACAGAGTCGATTTTTTTAGACTTATTGATAGCATAATTTAAAAAAATATTTCTGCACAACAATAATAAAATCGATGAAAACTTACTTCTTTCGTCACACACAAAATCACCAGGACAAAAATCATTCTGATCAATGTGATGAGCTTGGGATATTTCCTTGGATGGGAGGGATTTAGTAACAGTTCCATCTTGCCATTCTACCTCCATCTCTGTGCTTGTGGAGCAAATGTCTACAGTGACACTGTCGAAAACAGGTTGAAAGTGAAAGATCAACGCAAAATAAGAAACTAAGAGACAGAGTTGTAAGCCGGGCCTGGCTTTTTGGGCCGAGTTAGGGCTTGAGTTTCGACAAAACGGGCTTGATATGGGGCTCATATTTTTTGCCGCTGTTTCTCAAATTATTAGGCCTAATTCAGGCTTTGCTTTTTTAATAAACAAGGGGTTTTGACCCAATTTGAAACCTGCTTATAACTCTAGTTTAAGATATGGATATTTACACTAGTGGTCTTTTATTACGGTTTTAACATAATAAGAAACTTTTCACAATTTGTGGACTAAAGACACAAACAGTTGTTTAAACAAGTAAACTATAATGTAATGGATAAGATATCAAATCCTAAAACAGAAGATGACTGTATAGATGTTAATATTGAAAAACACTAAATACAACTATCTAATAATTGCATTCCGGCTACTGATATTTCGACGTCCTATGAAGGTTGCCTTAATCAAGGCGAATAACGCTTAAATCTCGACGCATATTACAAAGGGTTGAAACAATGTCCTTTACCTCAGTGTTCACCCAACTTTAAGTTCAAGGGGGGGGGGAGTCACTGAATTGGATTTTTGTGACGTCATTGAGTTGGATTTGTGTGACGTCATTGAGTTGACTGTGCATGACGTCATTAAATTAGTTTTGTTTGGCGTCATAGAGTTGACCTTAAGCGACTTTATTTGGTTGGTTTTACGTGACGTCATGTCAATGAGGTATGTGGTGACGTAATTAAGTTTGGTTTGTGCAACCTTGTGTGTGATGTCATTAAGATAGTTTGTGTAAGGTCATTGTGACGACATATTTATAGTGGTTTAAGTACTTTGTATAACGACGTCATCACAAGTATGTGACATTGAAAACAAAAGTTCAATTAACAAAATTCAACAGGGGGGGGGGCGTCACTGAATTGGATTTGTGTGACGTCATTGAGTTGACTTTGCATGACGTCATTTAATTAGTTTTTGAAAACAAAAGTTCAATTAACAAAATTCAACACACCTCTTCTTTTTCAAGCGCCATCACTTTATTATTGTTTGGATGGAGACGAAACCACTGAACATTCGCCATTCTGTTGCTGCTGTCAGCTTTCAGTATTACTCCATATCTGTACGGGGGGGGGGGTTACTGTTTGGATCTAGACGAAACCACTGAACATTTGCCATTCTGTTGCTGCTGTCAGCTTTCAGTATTACTCCATATCTGTACATGTCTGTACCCACTGTAAAAGTTTACAATAAAAAGTTAAAAATATACAGGCGTTTCAAACACAGGAATAGCGAAAAATATCTTGTAATCCCTGCAATGCAGCAAGTTTGTCCAGTTTTAAAGACTAACCACAATTGTATAACAGAGTCGATTTTTTTAGACTTATTGATAGCATAATTTAAAAAAATATTTCTGCACAACAATAATAAAATCGATGAAAACTTACTTCTTTCGTCACACACAAAATCACCAGGACAAAAATCATTCTGATCAATGTGATGAGCTTGGGATATTTCCTTGGATGGGAGGGATTTAGTAACAGTTCCATCTTGCCATTCCACCTCCATCTCTGTGCTTGTGGAGCAAATGTCCACAGTGACACTGTCGAAAACAGGTTGAAAGTGAAAGATCAACGCAAAATAAGAAACTAAGAGACAGAGTTGTAAGCCGGGCCTGGCTTTTTGGGCCGAGTTAGGGCTTGAGTTTCGACAAAACGGGCTTGATATGGGGCTCATATTTTTTGCCGATGTTTCTCAAATTATTAGGCCTAATTCAGGCTTTGCTTTTTTAATAAACAAGGGGTTTTGACCCAATTTGAAACCTGCTTATAACTCTAGTTTAAGATATGGATATTTACACTAGTGGTCTTTTATTACGGTTTTAACATAATAAGAAACTTTTCACAATTTGTGGACTAAAGACACAAACAGTTGTTTAAACAAGTAAACTATAATGTAATGGATAAGATATCAAATCCTAAAACAGAAGATGACTGTATAGATGTTAATATTGAAAAACACTAAATACAACTATCTAATAATTGCATTCCGGCTACTGATATTTCGACGTCCTATGAAGGTTGCCTTAATCAAGGCGAATAACGCCCAAATCTCAACGCATATTACAAAGAGTTGAAACAATGTCCTTTACCTCAGTGTTCACCCAACTTTAAGTTCAAGGGGGGGGGGAACCTGCTTATAACTCTAGTTTAAGATGGTGATATTTAAACTAGTGGTCTTTTATTACGGTTTTAACACAATAAGAAACTTTTCACAATTTGTGGACTAAAGACACAAACAGTTGTTGGGGGGGGGGTCGAACAAACTTACTACTGGCCCACGTGATATTCGACTTTATGTCCCACTTGTCTCGTGGATGAAGTGCTCGTGAGGCAATGCGGGTGAAAAGCTGTGAGCGCCTCTAGTGGCGTACAATCACGAAAAGCTTGTCGCAATGCATAGGCTGGATTCGAAAAAGTCAACTTCAACTAAAAACACCAAACAAAAAGTCCTTTAGTTTTAGTTATGATGGACATAAATTTAAAACTGGGTCAGCCCTGAAGCAGCCATGCAGACCAGCGATCACAGAACACTGGCATAGAAATCACAAAAGGGCCTGGTGTACTATGATTCTTTGGTTTTAAGTTTGCCTAGAAACTATACATCTAGTGTTGGGGGGGGGGTAACTGGGTCAGCCGTGAAGCAGCCATGCAGACCAGCGATCACAGAACACTGGTATAGAAATCACAAAAGGGCCTGGTGTAGTATGATTCTTTGGTTTTAAGTTTGCCTAGAAACTATACATCTAGTGTTCCCAATGCTCTTTTATTTGAAAATTTTACAAGCTCACAACATGCTATTTTGGGTTGATGGCTTATAACAGTGGTTCTCAAACTTATTTTTGTTGCGACGCCTCTGGAAAAGTTTTCTGGACTTGTGACGCACCAGCAAATAAATGTTAATGAGGAAACTTATCAATAAACAGTTAATTTAAATCTATTAAACAGCACTTAGAGAACAATTTTAGCCTAACTGTTTTTCGACAAAGTTATAAAACTGCACTCAACACTTTCAGTGCACCCGGCAATCACGTGCGGGCTTTTGTTAATTGTTTCAATTATTGCGCACAATTGCATTGTCTTGTCTGCTGCAAGGTCTCAACAGCATCAATAACGAATTACAATGAAAGTAATGTTTCAACTTACGCACAATATAAACTGATGCACAAAAATTTACTGCTGCAACTCATGCACAATAATCACTTAAAACTTTAGCTAACAATTATACGTTATAACTACCTCAAGCCTTTGCTAGAAAAGTCGCCTTTGTTACATTGTTATGAAACAAGACTCCGTTCACATAATCAAGTTTAATGCCCGCCAAGCGTCGCCCCAGACACGCGCCTGTCACGCACTTGCTGCTTGTACTGTTTGGTCTCGACGTACATTAACGGACAGCCGCATTTTTGATCAAAACTTTTGAGGTAAATTTACGTCAATCATCACTCTGCGCAAAAAGTATTTGGACGTAGATATACGTTAACCGCACTGAAACCTCATTTTTATGAGATAAACTGAGTTCAGCCACGAAACGGAAATATTCTGCGACGCCCTTGGAAAATTGAAACGACGCACCAGGGCGTCGCGACGCACAGTTTGAGAACCACTGGCTTATAACATAATGACTATCGGAATTAGCATGTACAAGTTTCGAATAGACCTTCACTATCAAGTACAAAATGCAACAAATAAAACGAAAATGATTTCACCTTAGCAAGCTGTTCAGGACTGAGCTTGAATTGCTTAAGGAATGGTTCAGTATCTTTGCGTGAAATCCACACTCTGAAAATACAAAATACAGTGTCTAGTTTGCAGTTGTAAAATACTTCACTTATTGCACTGTAAAACCTTTTTTTTAAATATTGTTTACCTCAAAAAGTTGATAATGTCAGTTAAGTCATCATCAGCAGTTTCCACATTTTTTGCTATTGTTGCTTCATTCTGAATGAAAACATTTACTAAGCAAATTATGCAACACCTTATGGGTTGATAAAAACATAAGTGCCATTAAGATTGTGTATAGCAAAGTTTTTGCACCAACTATAATCACTATGATTACAAACAATTGAAAAATATCTATTTACTACTTTTGCAAGATTAGCTGTAATGGATTTAGCCATGCTACCAGTTGATTTAAAGAAAACACATGATGAAACTACAAGAAAGGCTAGTACAGCACATATTGCTATAACAGTACCTTGAGTTAATTGACTACATCTATTAAAGCAATTGAAAAAATCTTAGCAAAATTAACCCCATAATTTATGTTAGTGATTTATACTTGTCGTACAATTTGTTCCTCGCTTTCATTTGTGTTCAAAACCACTGGAATATCTTCTGTAACTTCTGTGGTTGAAACACTACAAACATATAATCCTTTAATTGCCACTTGTACCAGCTTAAAAAACCTTTACAAACAACATTTCCAGATAAACATTTAATTACCAAGCACCACACAAAGCTTTTTTTTCATAACTTAGTTTTGCTTTTTGTTTGAAAAACATCATTTTGTCCTGTACCTTGGGTCACTGTTCCTTCTCGATGTTTGTTGTGGCAGCCCTGTATCGCCACCTACTGACATGTTATCCTCTTCCTCTTCAGTTTGACTTCCTTGCTCCGAGGCTTGAGATGAATCATCTGCTATGGAAAAAATCGAAAAAACAAACAATGACCTTAATTTTGGTGATAAACTCTGACTCAAATGTTTCAATTTATTGAGCATTAAGATAAAATTGTTCATCCAAATTAGGGCCCAACACAACTGGTAAAATGGAAAATTACCTTTAAAAGTTCACAAAGAACCGTATTATTACCGTTTAATTTTTTGGGATTCTTTGATGAGCGCTCACTATTTTTTGCATTGGACATCCTTTTCCTGAAAACACAAAATTGATTTTTGATACACATTTGTCATTCAACAAAAAAACTAAATGGCTTTCACTTTAATAATTTACAAAAAGTCTTTTGTTTCCTGCTTTATGCAGCCTGATTGTTTTCACAGGCAGAAACACATGGGTCCTCAAAACATGCAAACTTCTACATTGACCCACCAAAATGCCATACAGTAAACCTGAGGTAATCTGGACCGGTTTGGACTCAAAAAATTGCCCAGATTAGGCAAATATCCGAATTAACTGATGTCGATTAGTTTCAACCACATTACAAATCTTATTTACCTAAATTTTACCAGAATTGGGCAAATATCCGGATTAACCGAACACGGTTTAATCAAGGTTTATTGTAAACCAACTATCACAGGGCCTATTCAAAAACGTTTTTAAATCACCGATTTGCTCTTCTTGATGCAACATTTCTTCGTGTCCTCTTCTTCTGATGACCTTTGACCTGTTGTGAAAGTTGTACGACATCTTCCGTTGTTAACTTATATTGGTATCTCTCCCCGATGTGAACATTTCCAGTCCAAAAATGCATTAAGCGGTTCACTCTTCAAACAAAAAAAATGTATACATTTTACACACCTAAATACACATCAGCTGCAGACAGTGCACACTGTTTCGACCTATAAGCGCTGATCAGTGGAGCAACTCGGTGTTTTTATGTAAATACACTTACATATGTTATAAAATAAAAGCTGGTTTTATGATAAACTGATCTTTTCTACAATATTAAACTAAATTGGTGCGTTTTTTATTTGGTGCTTTTAATTGGTGCTTATCAATTGGAATGGCTGAATCATCCAGCGTAAACACATGGTCGTTTCATTGGTGAATAATATGATTTATCATTAGATGGGTTTGTAAACTTACTGAGATGTAATCTCCAAAAACTCACAAAAAATAAAATGAAAGCTAAAAAAACAAAAGAGGACATTAATGTTGCAAAAAAGACTAAAAATTGTTTTGCTATTGTTGGAAGAAAATGTGAGAGTATTGTTCAACCATGATAGTTGTAATAAAATGAACTAACTTTTTCAACAATTTTCCTGCAATGACTGTGGGTGGTGTCAGACCTTCGATAAACTTTAAGTTCAGTTCCATGGCATCCCAATCCATCGTGAGGTCAACATCTAAATCTGCCAAAAAAATGGAAAATTTAACTTCCCCAGCAGAGCAAAACCTATAAAATTCTATACATGACTCTAAATCCAAGTGCTACAACACAAAACTGTGCAGAGCATTGTTTTCTGCACCTTTTTAAATCTTAGCATGGTTTGTTACTGGGCTTCGAGCTTTAAAAATGAAAACAGAAAATTAACAACAACCACAATAAAACATGAAAACTAAAGTATAAAGTAGTACAAACGTATTTTGGGTTCTTTGAATGTTTATACTGCCACTGAACCTAAATTGTGTCAAAATGCAGCTCATTCAGCAATCCCACCTTTAAAGTTAATTTTGATATCAGCGGGATCATCACTGTTAGTTCCTTGGTCTTTTTGTTTTGTGACTCCACTTTTGTTGGTGGCAGACTCGAAGCTTTTCACTTCTGAGAATGACCTTTGGCCCCACATGACCTTCAACCCATAAAGAGTGACCTGAGAATAAAAAAGGCTTAGTTTACATGTCAGTATCAAAAGTATGATAAAATTTATGTTCATTTGATTGTTACACTAGACCAGGGGTCACCAAACTTTTTTCAATGCAGGCCGGATAAGTCTAACAATGATTTGTGTGGGCCGCATAGTTTACATGCCCTAGCGCCGTCTTTCCAAACTTAACCAGCGAGGCAATTTTTATAGGGGCACTAAGATAGTTTGGTGACCCTGCACCAGAAGACAAACAAATTTAAACATGGTGGATAATGTAAAATAAGAACTGTTTTAATATTGAAGAAGAGTGCGTGTACATAAATTTCATGATGCTATTTTTTGATTAGCTGATTTAGTTCATTACCCAAGATGCTCAAAAGCACAAGTTTTAGGAGGTGTAAATTTTAACATGCTATACCATGTTTAACTATTTGCTTGCATTAAAAATCTTTCTTTGATTAAACAATTATTGTTTTTTCCAGAACAATAAATAAACCCTATATAATATATGGAAATGCATGTGACAAGCAACACAGGTGCATAGATTTTTTTCAACAGCAACTAAACACAATTCATGCAAGACACTTTAACCTTTAAATGTCTCTCCACATCAATATTAACGAAAACTTCCAACCTGTTCCACAATAACTTTGTATCTTGATTTTGGTTTAAACTGTACAGTTTTCTGTTCATCCATCCATATTATGTCTTTAAAAGCTTTTGTTGGGCCACTAAGCACCTGGCCAGGATAATATCCACAATCATCATCAAAAAATGAGCCCTAAACCAAAGCATTGTAAACACATGTTAGTTACAGTATTTGTCATGTACTATACCTGCAATATCTCAACAAAAAATATTGTTTTCAAAAAAAAAATGGATTATCATAAAACAGCCAATAACATTTTTAATCGATTTTAACCTGTGTGTTAAAAATGTAAAGTTGTGTTGTGGCAAACAGCCTAATTGCACAAACAAATAAAGGAATGGTTTTCAACTGAGAAAAATACAAGCAATGCTAAATGATTTTTTGCTCCTAATATATAATAAGACAGCAATGACATTGCCATGACAACTATTCCAGACGTTTCCACCAAACTGTTGTGACTTACTTCATCGGTGACATGAGGAAATTGATCTTCCAATAACTCACATCCTTTTGAGTCCAGGGGAATTTGCCCTCTGTTAAATCAATTGAACAGATAAACAGCACTGAATACAAGTAATTTGGATAAAGTTGGGTGTGTTTGAAGTGTTAAGAACTGATAAGGGGTGACGAACAGTTTGCTAAAATTAGCCTAAATTTTTACGAAAACCTGGTAGACTTCAATTAGCCATATATGATGATATAAATCATAATCGAAAACATCAAAGCGATTTTCTTTTTGAACATGTTAATCATACAAATTGGCACACATATTTAAACTAAAGAAATATAACAATTTCACTTACTTTGCACCATTAGGAAACACAAGCAACAAGCCAGAGTAGACTCTGACCACACGACCCAGCCATGGACCAAATGAAATGTTGTCACCAGGCATAAAAGGCTGTAATTAAAACATGCATAAGCTACAGTTAGTGTTTTGTGACTTAAGCTTTTTTTAAGTTTCTGTTTACTTTATCATGTATATATTTGTACAGAGAAGTCTAGTTAATCACACTGAGGTTAATTCCATAGGAATTGTAAATGACAACATTTGTTATTTGTTGTCAAATCAAACAAGTAATAGCACATGTAAGTTGGCAAATTACTTATCCAATTTACTGAATTTGTATTTAGGCATATACCTGCATGCAGGGTTTTTTAAGGTTCGGTCCCCCAAAACACCTTAAAAAAACACTGCCTGCATGTATGCATTTTGACAAAACCTTAAACAACAAACCATGACTATATGCTGTACAGTCAACACAATATGGCAGTGCGTTAAAACGAGAAATGTTTAGATATCTTTTTTTAACCTGAAGTGCTTTTTTACTTTGCACCAGAGAAGACTTGTATACAAGTTAGTATTTAATAAACCTAAATACATTTTACTCACATTAACAAAACGCAGTGTGTTTGCTGATATGTTGTTGATAGTTTTTGAAGTTCCAACCACCATAGCATTGCATTTGACATCAACTTGCACAACAGTTCCCAACTGAACATAAACAGCATGTTAATAAAATGCCCAAAATAGTAAACTTGACAAAATAACAGAGTTTATTTAAAATAAGTCTTTACCTGTTTTCCATTCTTTTCCCTCACAACATCACAGGGCAGAGCAGAGCGATCGACTAGCTGAAGCTGTAATTGAAACACCAAAAATACAATTTTAGACCAAAAACATTCATTAGTAGTTGCATTAATTAACAGGAAACTTGACTATTATAACCCATGTTTTTGGTGTTTTTGCTATTTTACGAAACTGTTTAACAATGACAATGTGATGAAGTGACAATACAAACAAATTTGACTTGACTTGCAGAGACAATATTACAATGAAAAGGACAAATCCATAACCAAGCTTAACACTAGAAATCACAAATATTTCATGGTGTGTGAACTGTTGGGGGTTTGCAGAAGTTTACACAGATGTAGCATTATTTTTTGGCAGTTTTTTACTCAATAACTGGCAATGCAGAATACATAACCTAAGTATAAAAATGTGTGTACTTTTGATTCATGAACTTTTTCATGTTTTCCCTCAGGATACCATGAGAGTCGGACAAAACCTTTTACCAACTCATCACCATCATCAATATCATAATCAGAATCAAATTCATCACTTTCCATATCTAAACAAAGATTAACAAATTAGTTAGACATAGAGACAAAAATTTCATTTACAAAGTTTATTAGGTGTTATGTCAAAATAAAACTTGCCTGGCGTTTGGTCAACGATAGCATAGCGGATTTTTCCGTTTCTTGACTTGCCAACCACAAGATCTTCTGGGAAAAACTTGGGCTCCATATTGCAACAGACAAAAAACTACACACGTTAATTCACACAGCCAATCAGAAGAATTATATTACAAAATAAATGCCAACAAAAAAGCTGTAATAAAGCTGGCAACAACAAAAATATAAGCAAACAATTATGAATATGAACAACCGGGTAAGGCGTTCGATATAACAAACATGCGTCGAGTCGACAGCGCGTGGTGGAGACGTAAAATTGTTTGCGGCATTTCCCCTCGTCACGCCGCGCGTATGTTTGTCAAAATATTACAGAAACTGTTTATTGTCTGCCTGGCTGTGCTTGTGTGTTGGGTAGAAGGCTGATGTAACCATATGGTATTGTTTATTATACATTAACTGTTTTCTAGCCTGCGCTAATGGGTTGAGCTAACTTTGGTTTTAATGTGATGTTGTGTACTTGTTGGATGCCTGCAATACAAAATACGATGATTTAAATTTACGCGTTAAGATTAAACTGCTGAAGTACGACCAAAACAGTTCTAGCACAAGACACACGACCCACTATAAACTCATAGACGCTTAAGAAGCAGTGGGGGGGGGGCATGTAACCATATGGTATTGTTTATTATAACTTAACTGTTTTGTAGTCTGCGCTAATGGGTTGAGCTAACTTTGGTTTTAATGTGATGTTGTCTACTTGTTGGATGTCTGCAATACAAAATACGATGAATTAAATTTACGCGTTAAGATTTAACTGCTTAAGTACGACCAAAACAGTTTTAACACAAGACACACGACCCACTATAAACTCATAGACGCTTAAGAAGCAGTAGCCAAGCCTCGATGCTGGCCCCAAAAGGGTTTGAAACAGTTGGGTCCAAACTGAAGCCATTATGATGCAGTGTATTTCCTCAGTTGCAAAAATGCACTTTCTGCAAGTTCAAGTAATAATCTTATTGCAACACTTTGCAAAAAGGAGGTTCTTAACTTATTTTTGGGGGGGGGGACCATTATGATGCAGTGTATTTCCTCAGTTGCAAAAATACACTTTCTGCAAGTTCAAGTAATAGCCTAATCTTATTGCAACACTTTGCAAAAAGGAGGTTCTTAACTTATTTTTTTCATTTACCTCTTTACCTTCGGATATAAACTTAAAACTTACCTCGTTAATTTACAAGCATTCGAGTTAGATGCTTTTTTAAACCAAAAGGATGAATAGCTGTGGATTTATATATATGGGGGGGGGGCAGTGGCGGCTCGTGCCTAAAATTTTTGGGGGTGCTGCTCCAATTTTTAGCCTTTATTGGGCAAATATAAGATGGCAATATATAGAAAAGCCACATTTCTAGTTTTGTAGTCATTGTTTTGTGTAGAAAAACAAGTAATACAAATCTTAATTAACAACTCCATTGTAACGTAATGGTTGTAACGCAATAATGTACACGGGTGGGGGGGGGGGTACAAGTATACTTGTTTGTTGCAAGTAAATGTTAGTAGCCTTACTTCATTGTCAGCGCATCCTCTTTTCTTTCGTTTAGGCCAGTGGTTCTGAACCTTCCACTAATTGCGTAGGCCTACCACCTGAAAAACATACCTAAAGCATGCAAAACCTCATTAACCCATGGTTGAGAATCTGTGCCTAATAATCACTTCTTCAATTCGGAAGCATTGGAGTTTAAGCACGGGCAAAATCGTTTATTAGCATCACCCAGCGCACGCTCATGTACGCCAAAGTGCACACTACGAAACTATCAACGATAAAAAACGACCATTGATCTGTATTTGAAAGTGTGACCTTCAGCATGTAGACGACACACCCAAGCAGTTATATTTGGGAACGCCCGAGCTATGGGCAGGGGCGTCCTTTACAGAATGGCTTACAAGGAACTGGAACCTTAATGGAGGCAGTTAGGTCACATTAGTGATGCTTTATTGTTAATATTATCAAGCAGACAGCTACACGAAAAGCATACTTGAAGAAACGCTAGGCTAAATATGGTTGACGGAGCAAATGGTTGAACTATTATGCAACACGGTCGGTAGGAGCGCTAATTAATATGGTGAACTGGTAAGTTGCAACGCAGAATTAAAGCAAAAAAATAATAGAGCCAATTTTAAATCTAGCACCAGTGCAGGACGACAACTCAAAGCTTCCCTGGTGTGAGAGAGCACCATGCAGTGTTATGTCTTGTCAGAGTGAAGTGCCCGGGAGAAAAAACGTCCGAAGTTACTTAGAGTAAAAATCATGCGCTTACAGGTCTGGTCACAACACGTAGATATTTATATAGGTTTGGTGGCGATTCGAAAAAATCCACAAAAACACGCACAAGAACAGCTGAACGAAATTCAAGTAACATTTTTTTCCACGACGCATCAATTACTTTGCGCTAACTTGTCGGTATCGTAAACGCAGCTAGAGAGAGACAGAAAAAGCGTCACTTCTTTCGCGACACAGTGTTCTATCGACATAGTGACGCCACAAACCGCAATTAGGGGGCACTAACAAAGCGCGACATTTACACATAAAATGATTGAAGTGACCCCGCTGTCGGTTCAAGGTCGAAACGAAGTGACGGTGCTTGCTGCTGACGTCAGTGGTTGGTCAATTGACGTCATAGATGCTGACGTCATAAGGAAGTAGGCGCGCAGGTCGGTTTATTTCTTCTTTCCGCCTTTCAAAAAACTTCGACGCTTCTTCGATTTCGGGCTCGAGTCGTTAAGGATCTGCGGGGAGAAGATAGATGTGTTTTTTATCAGTGTTTCCCAAAGTTGAGTTGCCTGTTTTTGTGATGATGCCATCTACTTCTTAACTTAGCTTCGGAGGGTTTTTAAGTAAAGCAGTTGTTAATTGTTATGCATATCCATGGGTTGCGAGAAACCACAAGTCAAATTTTTAGAAGTATTCGGTCGCGTTAAAAACATTTTGGGAAGCACTGGTTCAGCTTAAATACAGGCGCTCCAGTATTTTTTCAGTAAAATGACAATGTCTCAAGAATTCGTTTCATTTTCTTTTTTTCACGCAACAAATAATGAAAAAAGGGGAATACTCATCACATCTTGTATGATTGATATACAAAACGCTGTTCTTAACTTTCTCCAACCCCATAAAGCCGGTTTAAGTGAGCTAAAACGTAACACGAACCTGCGACACTCTGGTGGGAGTATGTATGCCACTGCTGGTCGATGCGTCAAGAGGGGGGGGGGCCATCACATCTTGTATGATTGATATACAAAACGCTGTTCTTAACTGTCTCCAACCCCATAAAGCCGGTTTAAGTGAGCTAAAACGTAGCACGAACCTGTGACACTCTGGTGGGAGTATGTATGCCACTGCTGGTCGATGCGTCAAGATTCTGCAGCCCGCTCATCCATTTCTGCATCTCATCCTATGTTATAAATCGGTTAAATCGGATTATTTTCAGTCAACAATTTGTTTTCACGGGGTTCGAACCCACGAAGATTTCAAATCCTGATCACATTTAAAGTCGGTTTATCAATTAGGACACGTGACCACGTGTTTGGCCTTGGAAATAGTTACAAAGAAGTATTTGAATAAGAGGGCCATAGAAAACACACTACTTACATCATCTTTCGCTTGAAGCAGATATTCGGTTCCGTTTTGAAGACGAACTCGGAACACGTGCTTGCGTTTCCTGTAATCCACTGCAACCTCACAACTAATGAATAGCAAGATATATCATGTTTGAAATTGAAGGTACCGCTATCAAGACCAACCGTTATGCTAACTGGTGTGGCGCGAAATTTGAATCTGGTAGAACGATTCTTATTAGTTATGGCATTGCGTTCTATTTCTTAAGGACTTTTGTACGCGTTTTTATTTCGAAATTGAATTTTTAAAAAAATGTTTGGTACAAATAACCACAACAAATACGTTTTTCACAAGATTTTGGACTTTACTCAACTTACCACTTCGAAAGGTAGGTAAAAGACAAACACTGGACCATTTCAGAGGAATTTTAAACTTCTTCATAGACTTAATCGCAATTTTAAAAGCGTGATAAAAAACAAATGGCAAAAAATGTATTTACTTTATGTGCAGCTCACAGGCCGTTTTGTTTTTAATGAACCTTCTATTGAGTTAGATACACAATTCACGGTTTCAAATATTGCCACGAGAAACAAACAACCCAATATATTTGCATAAAACATGACGTTTCTACTATTAAGTCATGTGGTGAAAATGAATAGTTTATATTTTATATATTTTATTACATATTTGGATAAAAAACATGAATTTGAATTTACCTTAAATCGTCGATGCTGACAGATTGCTCCCCGTGATACGACATACGAGATGTGGCCGCTTTTGCATCCTTGTAGAAGGTCAACTGTTTGTCTTGCAAGACGCAGAAAACACTGTTCCATGACCTGGTTGCGAACAAACAGAAGTTATATTTTTCTTAAGAGAAAATATTTGGCTAAGTTTAGGCTACATTGTAAAGTGGAAATGTCTATTCAATGAATATTCAATTTTGGTCTATTGTGCCAAATTATGTGATAAATCTTTTGAAATTTGAAGGTAAAAAGTGATTGATTTATTTCGTGTGTGTTTAAATTCATTCAAGATTCGACAATTTTACTGTTTTGTTTCCCATATAATTATTAAAAACATTTAAATTAAACACTTGGTTGACAGGTTGATGACGTTTGCACAGCACATGACACTAATCAGCCGTTAGACGATCAAGACAAGCGTAACATGCAGAAATAATTAGTTATCAGGCAAATTATTAGGCAACCAGCAATGCAATTCACATACGAATTAAGCTGTATGACAAACACGCGTGAAAACGAATTAGTTGGCACATGCACGCAATTTAACACTAGAAAAGCGGCAGAGAGAAGTCGTATTAAACCAGTGTTTTTCAACCCCGAGTTACTGGACCTAAAAAAGTATGTGATTTCCCTTCTATAGAAAGGTTAAACACGGTTGTTGATTTTGTTAAACAGTTTATTTTCATTTGTTCTGAGACCTAAGGAGGTTGAGAAACACTGTGATTAAGCGTCAAACAGAAAAATCAAATTCGTAGAATTAAACGATTTTAATCGATGGGTCAGAAAATCGTTTCTGGCTGATTCGCAAAAAGCTGAAAATTCGATTTCTGAAAGGCAACAGATAAGCCTGATTTGAAAAATCAGGTTTTAAGGAAAAGAGAATTAATTGAAGAATCAAAAAATCAAATTAGAGATGCAGCAGCGATTTGCTTGGTTGAAGTCGGTTAGAAACCTGTTCGGGGCTTTTTTGCTGGGACTAAACATGGTAGATTTCCTCTGCAGAGTTCCATTTAACGGCACACTTCCACCAGGTGTCCTCACAACATCGGGCTTCGGTCGCATCTTGACCGGGGTTGCGGACGTCGATTCCCCGGCACCGGGCGAGGCGTAGTCGGGCTGATGCGAAGACTTGGGTGTGGCCTTGTGCTTGTCTTTCTTGCTGGGCGACTTGGATTTGGATTCGTGTTTTGACTTTCCTTTCTTGTTCTCGGGCTTGGAGCTTCGTGGAGTTTCAACTAGAGGAGGTTGTTTAACTCCTGAGCTTGCGCTACTCCCGCTATCCCGTTTGCTGTGACCAAACGTATACAACGGTACAAATAAATTCACGTTCTGGGAGTAAAAACTAAGCGATCACGCATGGGAAATTGAAGGTGTGTTCTACACACTATATAGGGAGGGGCTTCTTAAACTTTTTGACAATTCGGGGATAAGGACGAATCTGGTTATTCGCTTATCCGATTTATCAGGCTTATTTATGCGATTAACCGGATTTTGTTCTCAACACGTAACAGAGTTAAGATTCGCAATCCCCTTTAGTCGAAATATGCGATTAACCGGATTCGTCTGTACATTGATAGACATTTTGGATTTTACGATTTGTAGCCTACATTTCTGAAGACATTTTTTTACAATTCACTTGGTATAAGCCTAAATCAAACATTGCAACACAAAAACGAAAGCTGCGCGCACAAACAAATGCACAATTGCGCTTGGAAGTCCTGGCTTCAAACATTCATAGCAGCTCTGTTAAACGGCAACAGCATTGCACCACAGGCCCAACTTAGCGATTACCACCAATTCCTTTCCTGTTACAGTTGATTCCACAATACCAGGACCAAGTCTTTGAGCAGCTGGGTAGCGTTCAGTTCCTCGTTTAGCAGAAGTTAGTCCAAGTAGACCATGCTTTGGGGGTTACGCGAACACGCGGTAAGTCTGGTGTCAGTCATGTATGTATAAAGTGGTTATAAGTCGGCGGCATAACAGGCTTAATGGAAGGGGCGCAGAAGCATTTTGGGGAAAGTCAGACATGCGAACATCGGTAAACCTTTTGCCGGAGTTGCGTTGCAGTTTCCCCGCCAATGAAGTTTCAACGGGGGGGGGGGGGGGGGGGGGGGGGGGGGGGGGGGGGGGGGGGGGGGGGGGGGGGGGGGGGGGGGGGGGGGGGGGGGGCGTTGTTCCGGCAGTGTGTTTCCCGTTTGGCGTAGTAGGACTTCTTGTTACTTGATAACGCTGTACAGGCCTTTCCGGGGTTGTGCGTTGCGGGTTTTGCGGCAGAAAAAACGAGGTACGTGGCGGTTTGTTTGGTGTTATAGGAGACGGGTGTTTTATCACAGCAGCTTGACTTGATTTTGAAACTTGCAAAGTTGTAGGTCGGGCAAGAGGTAAAAAATGAGCCGTAGTCTGTGCGTAACTGTTCTGTGGACCATACCCTTTGTTCTCCCCGCGAAAGTCTAATCGGTAATGTCCAGTATTCGAGCATTCACCACCATCGCGGCTGTTGTGTTGCATAGGTCGAAACTTTGTTGTTAAATTGTTGTCGCGATTTGAAAGCGACACGCTGCGAGGCGACAAACGGTGATGTCGCGTGTCGCGTCGCGCTACGCATGTCTCGCTGCCGTAAGGTTTACGATGTTCGATAGCGAATCGTAGATGTTCCTGCGACGCAGAGGGCAGAGCGCGCCGTCTACTTCGTCTGTACAGCTCCATTCGACTTGCGTGCGCGGGCGAGCGCATTAGGTTGTCGATAGTCTGCAGCGATGCGTCCTTTCTCACGCATTTCTCTTTCTTCAGTTTCTTCGGCACACCGCGCTTATTGTTGGTGATTGTATCAAGAGGGAATCTTTCTATCCTCCTGGTGATTGCTGTTATTTCACTGCTCACGCTGCCAACGCTCTCCAGGTCTGTATCACGTGACGGCAAATAGGTGGTTGTGATTGGTCCAGCCCTTACAGGTTCGTTTCTTAACCTCCACACCTCATCATCGTCCGATGAGGAAGCGAAATCTGCAACTTTGCTTCTGGGTTCGGCGCTTAAACTTGTTTTGACAAACTCCATGTCAGCAAACAAGGATTTGAACTCAAACTCTCGAGTTTTTTCCAAAGTCCCAGGTTTTGAACGAGGCTTAGGAACTGGAGGAACTTCAGGACCAATCTCCAGTTCTCTGCTGGTCTTGGTATTAGACAGAGTTGGCATGCAAATGCGTTCAGCCAAGCGCACATCATCGGCGTGTACAAAATCGGCTTGGCGCTTTTTTGTGCCACGACCGGCCGACAAAGATCGTCGTTTGCGGGGTTTCGGGCGGTCCAAGTCCCGCCGTTTTATCCGCGGCTTTGCGATCCTGTTTGGTGATCGGCTTGTAGGAGTAAAGACTTCCACCGACGAGTTTTCAGGATTCCTGCTTAATTGGTTTAAAATGCGGTTTTGTGTGTCACAATAAATGTGGTGTTTGTTTGTGCTGTGGTCATGGCAATAAAAATTTTGAAATGGTAAGAAAAATATTGTATGTATCGAAACATGCATAATACGATATAAAAGCATTATAGACGAATATTTCTAAACATATAAAACAACAAACTGATCAAAAAAATCCTTTGAAAAACTAAAAGTCACATGTGGTCGGCGAAAAAAAAATCAGTATAATATTTTGCAATCGACCACCAATATATAATTATACTATTAAATCTTGTTATTGACTAATTTTAAGAAAGCTAGGTAAAGTAAGGCCTTAATCAATCCGTAATATAACTTGCTTTCTGTAGTAAATTAAGGCGTTTACCATTTTTTAAAGATCTGCTAATAAGTTAACCAAAAAAACGTTTTTTTAAGGTCCAAAAAACAATTGACTCGAAAAAAAAACATTGATCAAAAGACGATATCAACCACAAACCACGAATAGGAACATACCATAATCACGTGATCAGCTCCCAACAACCAATCAACATTCGACATAAACATCACAATGATAAAACACAAACCTGTTGGTCGCTTTCTTTTCCGATTCCTGAACCTTCTTGCGCTGTAGCGACCCCGAGTGGCTGGGGGCGGCCTCCGCCGATACGTTGCTCTCATCCGCTTGACGGACCGAGCTGGTTTCGTCATCAACCCCGTTGACAAGCTGCGGAAAAAATCTGATGTTAGATTTTAGAAACAACTGTTGCAGCAAATGGTGGTGAATTTTCTTTCACANGTGGCTGGGCTCGGCCTCCGCCGATACGTTGCTCTCATCCGCTTGACGGACCGAGCTGGTTTCGTCATCAACCCCGTTGACAAGCTGCGGAAAAAATCTGATGTTAGATTTTAGAAACAACTGTTGCAGCAAATGGTGGTGAATTTTCTTTCTCAAATTACGCATACTTTTGTGCATTGCATAAAAGATGTACAAGACACGGGTTTAAATAGGTTGTAGATTTATTGTAAACATACTTACCTACGTTTCATGTTGGCTTATGTTTTCAAGTATTACGTGCAGTATAGGCCTAAAGGATAAGTGTGGAGTTATCCAGGGGGGGGGGGCTACCATGAAACGTATCAGAATGTATCTTTGATAAGTCTAAAGTCGTCATTCTGTTTAAATAAGATACTCAGACGCCTATTACTTAGATTAAGTGCATATATCTTTGCTAAACGGTGGATAACTCCACACTTATCCTTTAGGCCTATACTGCACGTAATACTTAAAAACATAAGCCAGCATGAAACGTAGGTAAGTATGTTTACAATAAATCTACAACCTATTTAAGGGGGGGGGGAATAAGTTTCAAGAATTCTTTTTCACATCCAAGACGACACTGTGGCGCAGTGTGCAAACTTTTTTATTTTTTTGGCACAACGTCGCAATTCGAGCTAAATGTGGCATTACATGTAAACGTAGAAAAACGCCCAGGTCTTAGCTTCCCCTAGAAAACGCTATGCGAAAGCCTTAACGAACCGCACACCCCAGTTTGGGAACCGCCAGCCTAATTATTTAGGCGACGTTTTACTCATGTATTTTTCAGATTAATAAAACTCACTTGTTCTGAATCCACAGCAATCTTGGGGATAACGTTGTCTTCTTCCACCATCGCTGCCACTTCCTCCTCTGCTCTCTTTCTCAGAGCAGCCGCCTCCTCTTCTTCTCTCTTTCTTTTCTCCTGCTCCTCCTCCTCTTGCTTTCTTCTCTGCTCTTCCTCCTCCTCGGCGCGTTTCTTTCTCTCTGCGTCTCTTATTTCCATCTGTGAAAGAAAATCGTCTTCATGAAATCAAAAGTTTTGGTGGATTACTCTTTAGTTGGTTTTGAAGTTAAAGATTACGGGTGTTGTTTACCATTTTCGTCTTTAAATACTTTTTACTTTTCTAAAACATTTTCGAGTTTGAATACTTTTTTTAATACTTTTACGAAACACTTTGGTGCTTGAATATATTTTACTTTTTCAATACTTTTACGAAACTTTTTCGTCTTTAAATACTTTTACTTTTCTGACACATTTTCGTGTTTGAATACTTTTTTTAATACCTGTACGAAACATTTTCGTGCTTTATACTTTTTCAATATATTTACAATTTGCAAGGATTAAGCATTTACCAATTTCTCATGGCAAAGAATATGGATGGTATGATAAGTGGTTACAGTATAAGCTGTTTTCCAAGGTTTAAAAAATCTATTTTTCTCTTTCTACAACTCCTCACAAACAAATACAAGTTTCAAAGGAATACTTTAAAATCCGAATTTTAAAGAATCAATTTGAGCTACAAATTTTATTCGAACCTCGGTCAATTTTTCCAGTGCAGCAAATCGCTCCTCCCACGGAATAGTGCCTTTCTCCAATCCGTCGAGTCGCCTTAGTAACTGTTCCACATCACTGACCGAGCTGACGCCATCGACAGGCAGGTCACGCATGAGTGCTTGCTGTTGTTGGAGCCATGCGTCACACGTGGCGGCGTCATGAGCGAATTGATAAACTTCCATCACTGAAATAAGAACAGTTCAAGTAAGTGATGCACAACCTTTTCAATATTGCAACCAAGTAATGTTCTTGTTTCACTAAAGGCCGCTGGAAAGTCCATTGAGTCTAAAATAAAAATCTAAGAGTTGGACACATGTATTTACTCGCAGCAATGTTAATCCATATCCTCCTACACTAGAAAGTACCCTGAAGCAAGTTTTAAAGGCCAAAGTGTTTTAACAAAGCATTGCAGCCAGTTCATTTATGTTTAATCGGTTTGTGGCTCATGGCATGCTTTCAATGTTGTAAATTACACAATAGATTACGTTTTGTAGGCCGTAATGGCTGGGTAATTTAGGGTCAAAACTTGCAGTGTATACCTTTAGGTTTATATCTGTCATATGTGCAAATTTGAACACGTTTTAACCTGTTTCTTGACCAACACGGAGAAAAGCCTTTGTTAGACAGAAAAAAGAATTAAGGAAAAAACGTAATTGAGACCAATGAATAGCGCTTTGACCCACTGAGGATATTTTATGGCCCACAGTTTGGAAACCACTGATCTCGACCCACAGTTTAGTTGGTAATATATTTTCAGCATCTTGACTTACGGAGTGTNTCAACTATTTACAATTGCAAGATCACAGATTACTTTGACAGCTTTTTTTAAATGCAACTGTCTGGCTCGTATAAACCCAATAGGTTACGTTTCGCAGGCCCTAACAAAAGGAGTAAAAGAAAAAAATGCAAAATATACCAGTCTATAGCTCTTTGAACCACTGAGGATATTTTATGGTCCACAGTTCGGAAACCACTGATCTCGACCAACAGTTTAGTTGGTAATATATTTTCAGCATCTTGACTTACGGAGTGTGGGGGGGGGGGACAGAAAAAAGAATTAAGGAAAAAACGTAATTGAGACCAATGAATAGCGCTTTGACCCACTGAGGATATTTTATGGCCCACAGTTTGGAAACCACTGATCTCGACCCACAGTTTAGTTGGTAATATATTTTCAGCATCTTGACTTACGGAGTGTGAGTAGATCCCATTTGTCCTGCCATCTGTCCACGACCTGATTCCTCTTCTCAGTCAATTCCTCCAGTTTCTTCTGGATATCATCCTTAGCATAATGTCCATCCTTAATCAGTTGTTGACCAAGACTTGTACATTTCTCGAATTTGTCGTCGCGCGCATCTATCTCTGCCTTGGTGCCTTGCAAAACGCTCATGGCTGTTTCGACACCCGATACATCCCTGAGAATTAAATGTTTACAGTAAAAATCCAGCCTACGGCTGTTAAAAGTTCCCTTTGGTCTATTAATAATGTGTTTTCGTGCTATTAAAAGTATTTAATGTCTGTTCAATGTTTAGCTTTTTTTTCGATTTGTAATACAATATTACAGGTTAGCAAAAACCGTTTTGTAACTTCCTTTGGTTTATAGTCTTTCTTATTAGTTTTTTATGCGGGCCAGCATTCGTTTATTTAAATTTGTTTTACTTTTATTTTTACTAGTTTTTTCATTACCTGTTCATTACACAAACGAACACACAAGTTGCGTTAATTAAGTGTAATTTTGTTTCCAAACCAAGTATTTTGCTATAACCCTTGTTTAAAGTTGTAAATCGCCTGATTATTTATTCCACTTGAATAAGTAATTTATACAAACAACCTCAAAACTCACTTTGGTTTCTCCTGCAAATCCATCTGCCTGATAGTGCTGTCCATCCAAGCCATCAGGTCACGAGCCATGTTGAAGAAACGGAATTTGGCGAGAGCGTCGGATAAAAGGGCAGCTCGGTTCTTGATCAAACTCAGCAAATTATTCCAATCTTCAATCACTGCTTTGCCGGTGTCTTGAATTTTTTGCAAATCCTCGCCGGCGTATTGGTTTTCCAATCCATGCCCTTCGCTCTTCACAACCTCAACCTGCATGTCAGTAATATTTAATTTCCTGGATAAACTTACAAACAAATTTCACAGTTTGAAAAAAATCTAACAATAACCTTGTGAACGCTAATTATTTTTCATTCGATTTTTTACCTAGCATGGAATATCCCGCTGAGTTGCACACAAAAATATTTCAGTGAATCACCCCAAACCGGTATATTTAAACACATTGGCTTTAAAAACGTTAAAATGATATACTTACAAACGAAATAGCTAAAGGACAACAGCAATACTCTTACGGTAAAAAGATAATTTGACTGCAACAAAACTTTTAATTTTTTAAAATTTGAAATCAAAATTTATCTTTCCCTTAATTTCAATTTAAAAAATAAATTTTGTTAAAACATTTCTCACCAATGTGCAAATGTTTAGTATAGAATATATAGAGAGTTTAAGCACATCAAGTTTTTCAATATAGTTGTACTAGCACAAAATTTCTTTGGTAGTTTAACAAACTAAAACGGTTTCTATTACCTGAGCACCGATGGCTTTCACATCTTGAGCAAAGATGTCGTGTTTCCTCTTGAAGTCCTCCACGACGCTGTAATCCCTGCCAAGCTCTTCCGGGATCTGAATCTTCTTTTCTTGGATGCGAGCTCGAATCTCGGCCGCGTCGTAGAAGAATTTGTGGAGCTCACACGAAGCAACGAGCATCTGATGACAAAAATCAAATACACCAACCTTAAAAGAAATGGTGAGGCATGGGTATTTAGCCTGTTACGTTCCAGAAAACGGTAGTGCCATGACGTGGCTACATTAGCTTTTACCAGCTGCACCGATGTCCAAACCGGAGTGTAGCACAAATTTATGAATCGTAGTAAATTGTGTCTTTTAATTCGACAAACATCGATGAACAAATAAAATCCATTAAGTTAGTTCTAATTTACGATAGAAACACATTTAACAACGTACACAATTTCCATCCCAGCACCTCTATTGGGTAACAAAGACAAATTTTTGGGTAACAAAGACAAAAATACGAATTATTGGGTAACAAAGACAAAAATACGATTTTTTTTCGACCTTACCCAAACAGAAGCCAATCCTAATACACACCCCAAATACATTACAGACCATAACACAACGTTCTCACCTGTTTTCTTGTCTCCATCAGTTCAAGCAAATCCGCCCAAGCCTCATTAATGTTTTCCATCCAACTTGCAATTTCAGGAGCATCAGAATGTCCAGCATCGATCAGCTGATCAGAAAGTCGGTTCGCATCTGCCACCCTTTCCTTACCGGTCTTGGTTGTGTCGTTCACGAATTCTTTAAATTGCTCTTGAAGCATCTTAACGAACAGAAAGAGTTTGTAATTTCGATTTATATGAGTGATTTTTTAAGAGTTTAGGCTCCAATAGAAGATCGGGGGGGGGGGAACAAACAGAAAGTGTTTGTAGTTTCGACTTCTAATTGCGATTTATATGAGTGATTTTTTAAGAGTTTAGGCTCCAATAGAAGATCTATGCGGGCAAGGTTTTAAAAGTTTTAACAAGGTTATTAGTTTTGTAATCGCGTATGCAGTCCCGGTTTATTGCTAGTGTAGTAGAAAAAATGCATAAAGAAAACCCAAAAAACGATTTGACTATAAAAAAACAAACATATTTTAACATTTACTTTCGAAACTAAACCGTCTTGTTTAAAAATCTATATAAGCCATTGCGAAAAAGAGTGTAGTTCTCATTTTTGAATTTTCATTACATAAAACAAACAACTAAAAACTCAACCGAAATACGTTTTTTTTAACCAAAAACATTGATCAAAACAAGAAAACAAACTTAAACACTATGATTGTGAACATTGATCAAAACAAGAAAGCAATTTAAACACTATGATTGTGATATAACAGAACTTACTGTGACGTGTTCGTAATCCTGTCCCAACTCCTGTGAGCTGGCAACGGTCTCACGCTGAGCAATCGGGGGGGGGGTTGAACATTACATTAAACAAATAACTAAAAACTCAACCGAAATACGTTTTTTTTTAACCAAAACATTGATTAAAAATGAAAACAAAAGACGCAATTTAAATACTATGATTGTGACGTAACAGAACTTACTGTGACGTGTTCGTAGTCCTGTCCCAACTCCTGTGAGCTGGCAACGGTCTCACGCTGAGCAATCCATTGTTCAAGGTCATCGATTTCACGTGACAACCGGAAGAGGTCGCACCTTTCACGAAGTTTCAGTCTTCTCTCCTCGGCCAGATCCTTCAGCGCAGCATAAGTTCGATCTACTTGCTGTTGGCGGGCGGCAAGCTGTTCACTGCAAAAGTGGGATTTGGCGAAAAAAATATTACAACATTATAAGTCAGTATATAAGCTGTTGCTGCCAGGCATAATATCAACTTTATAGCTCTTCTGGCAATTGTAATTTTTGCATTGTTAGTATTTTAGTTGCGTTGTGACGTGCTTGCGTATAATTCTTTTTTTGTTTGTTTATCGTCCACTCTACTACGCGCATTCAGTTTTATTTACCCTGATGAAGGCGACCTGTATAGGTAGCCGAGACGTCGGTGCAAAAATCCAATGACGCAAATTTAAGCGAAACAATTGTTCAGGACATTTATCATATTCAAAAGACAATTACAGCTTGTAAAGCGAAAGCGTCTTTCGCAACCTTGTTCAACAACCGTTGTTGTTGCCACCACAAGGAATTGAAAAATATTACGAAGGACCGGATGATGCCACTGTAAGCAAAACAATTGCTTTGAGCGTGTTTCCTTATTCACTAATTTCCCATAAGCCCAGCACAATTTGCAGCCTCACGCAAACATTTAAGTTTAGTTGGTGACAAACCTCTCCGGATGTTCAGAGTCAACAAGATCACGACAAGTCTTCGATAATTCCTGAGGGGGGGGGGAACTAATTTCCCATAAGCCCAGCACAATTTGCAGTCTCATGTAATAATTTAAGTTTAGTTGGTGACAAACCTCTCAGGATGTTCAGAGTCAACAAGATCACGACAAGTCTTCGATAATTCCTGAATAGTTTCAGCAAATTCGTCAATACTCTGTTCCTGGGCCTGATGCTTCTTCAACATTTTGTTGGCTCCCTGACCGTCCTGTATACAGAATACGAACAATTGTTTAATATTGCTACATCAGAAAACTAAATGGGGGGGGGGGATCTCTTCAACAAATTACACGACGAATGATGTCCGATGTTTTTTCTATTTGAATAAGGAACTCAGTATTCTATTCTAGCGAAATATACGCGAGCATGAATACAATTTACATACAATTAAAGAAAAACAAATTCTGGGAAGAAATATATCGCGTTTGTGCTCTATTACAACATATAATACGCTTTTCATTCGTTTAAGTGCACCAATGGTCATTTTAAATATCCTCACATTTTACAAATTGTTTACATTGTTGCACATTAAATCATGTTATGGTTTGGTCTTTTGGAGTTAGAGTTTAATCAGGGTTCAGGTTCTCACTTTTGCTTTTTCTTCCGACATCATGTAGAGTTCCTGTTCACCCATCCACGCCACAGCTTCGTTAGCATCGAAGTGATATTGCTCAGCTCTTTCTGCCTCCGCCAAGAGGTCGCTGCGATCCTTGGCTTCGTCGTTAAGTCTGAAAGCAGATGATGTATTAACATATCAGCAATGCTTAAAACTTTTTAACTTTTTATTTGAAAGTAGTGTTGCGATTATCTAACAGAGCATGAATGTGTTTCACTTTATGATTTATGTTCTTTAAAGAGTCTTTATAGAAATGTAAAATTATATTAAGTGATAAAAACTTCTATTAAAACAAAGAAGAATTTAGAAGTGAAGTTATTCTTTAAAAAATGCATTGAGTGTAATAAAAAGTTTAAATCGGTCAACAGATTTAAAAAAATGTATCACAAAATGTTTGTTTTACAGCGACTTATACTACCAATGATATTTTTACAAAATAATCTCCAAGTTGTAATAACATCAATTCCGTTGCTACAAAAGTTTAGTGGACCGGTTAGATACGTGTTTATTCACATTCAAGTCACCGACCTTTTCCATTTATCCTGCAGTTCGTGGCATCTCTCATTGATGCGATCCACATATGGATTATCCTCCGTAGCCATTCCCATTCCTCTCTCACACACTTCATCCACCATCGGCTCGTGGCCAGAAATTTCACTTTTCAGCCCCTGCGAAAAACACAGCGCATTTTGTTCAGATATCTACACTTTATTTGGCGACACCTGCGAACCAAACAAACAGTCAAATACTTTCACAAGCAGTTTCATTTTGTGGGGTTGTGATTTGACCGATTGATTAACCTGGCCAACTTCTGTCGTGTGTGCAAATTTAAATCACGTTTTCCCTAATACATTTGTCTTATAAACTCGCGATAGACGAAACTGGGGGGGGGGGGGGGGGGGGGGGGGGGGGGGGGGGGGGGGGGGGGGGGGGGGGGGGGGGGGGGGGGGGGGGGGGGGGGGGGGGGGGAATTAGACTCTTTAACCTGGATTGGATTAGGGAAATTAACCTGCGGTGGGATTTGAACCCGCGACCGATCCGAGACCGCATAGTGTCGTGCGAGTGTGGATGCTGTACATACTTCCATTATTCACTACTTTGACAGAACAAAGCGCTACATCTCAGACAGGGCTCTTTTATGCAAGTAAATATGACTGCATAATTTTCCTTTACCTCATGTTGTTTCTGAAGAGCCTGTACACCTTGCAAGCTGTTGCCATGCTCTGATGACGTAGCTTGTGGCATTTTTTCGTCGATCCAAAGTTTCTCGTCCTCAACATCTCTGCAAAAATACATATAAGGAAGGTGAAATTAGGATTGTAGTATTTGTTCAGAACGACTAGATGCTTTGGGTTTATAAGTAACATTTGTTTCTAAATTGCGTATCCATACACAAAGTAATATTCTGCTTGTAGATAAAATACGTACAGAACACAACAATAAAATTATGTTTGTAGATGTCTATGTACAGAAAAACTGCTCTAAAACGTAATAGAAGCTATAAAAGGGTGTTTTTCACCAAAATACTAAGTGTTTTTGGAACTATTTTGAAATAAGTTTAAAAATTTATCATGTTATTTTACATTAGAAGGTACAGGTTGCCTGATCCTGGGGGGGGGGATAAAATTTTATCCAAATCGGACAATGTTTAAAATTCTGACCACTATGGGTGTTATTAGCAACATTCCTTAATGCTTCTGACGTCGTAAGGCTGTTAATACCCCCTCTGACCGGCATGTCCAAAATGCCTACCAAATAATGCACAAACACATGTACCTTATGTTCTGTTGCCTATACTATACCGTTACACCACAGAAATCTTTCGTTTGTGGTGCGCAGCAACATACAAAAACGTTTCACATTTTGGGGTCTAGCGGGGTAAATACTGGGGTTATTAAGTCAAACGAAGCAGATGGCACATCTACATAACTATATCTACCATCTGTGAAAGTTTCATCCAAATCCACCAAAGATTTCATGCCATAAGTGCATGGACAAACTTCGGCGGAAAAAAGAAAAAAACAAAGAAAAAAGAAAAAAACAGAGTGAAATCAAGATGCGTCCCCTTCAGGGAAGGGGACCCATAAAAACTGTATTGAGCGTAATAAAAAGTTTAAATCAGTCAAAAGATTAAAAAAACGTATCACAAAATGTTTGTTTTACAGCGACTTATATTACCAATAATATTTGCACAAAACAATCATTAATTTGCAATAAAACCAATTCCGCTACTACAAAAGTTTAGTGGACAACGGTTAACCTAAAGTCTGTAACGGCGATCTTGGTGTTTATTCACATTTAGGCCACCGACCTTTTCCATTTATCCTGTAGTTCGTGGCATCTCTCATTGATGCGATCCACATAAGGATTATCCTCTGTAGCCATTCCCATTCCTCTCTCACACACTTCATCCACCATCGGCTCATGGCCAGAAATTTCACTTTTCAGCCCCTGCAAAAACACAGTGCATTTTGTTCAGATATCTACACTTTATTTGGCGACACCTACGAACCAAAAAAGCAGTCAAATACTTTCACAAGCAGTTGCATTTTGTGAGGTTGTGATTTGACCGATTGATTAACCTGGCCAACTTCTGCCGTGTCCCACATTTAAATTACGTTTTCATTTGTCTCACAAACTCGCGATGGACAATGCAATCAATCTCTTGCTCTCAATAATTCATAAACTTCAAAAAATTAGACTCTTTAACCTAGAGTGGTTTCGGGAAATTAATCTGTGGTGGGATTTGAACCGGCCACCTATCCGAGACCGCATAGTGTCGTGCGAGTGTGGATGCTGTACGTACTTCTATTAGTCACTACCTTGAAAGTACAAAGCGCTACATCTCAGACAGGGCTCTTTTATGCAAAAAAGTTCGACCGCATAATTTTCCTATACCTCATGTTGTTTCTGAAGAGCTTGTACACCTTGCAAGCTGTTGCCATGTTCTGGTGACGTAGCTTGTGGCATTTTTTCGTCGATCCATAGTTTCTCGTCTTCAACATCTCTGCAAAAATACATATAAGGAAGGTGAAATTAGGATTGTAGTATTTGTTCAGAACGACTAGATGCTTTGGGTTTATAAGTAACATTTGTTTCTAAATTGCGTATCCATACACAAAGTAATATTCTGCTTGTAGATAAAATACGTACAGAACACAACAATAAAATTATGTTTGTAGATGTCTATGTACAGAAAAACTGCTCTAAAACGTAATAGAAGCTATAAAAGGTTGTTTTTCACCAAAATACTTTTGTAAGTGTTTTTGGACTTATTTTGAAATAAGTATAAATTTATCATGTTATTTTACATTAGAAGGTACAGGTTGCCTGATCCTGGCCATCAAATTTAAAGAAGTTAATCTAAGTATGAGGGTCCCCTATAATAAAGACCTGATATAAGTATAAAGCTGCAAATTAATAAAACATAATTTTCACGGATTTTTTCGAACAAAAATTAGAATTTGTCATTACCTGAAGAACTGATGAAGACGCTTGCTTGCATCGAGATCTGCCTCTCTCTTCTGGAGAAGAACATCCAGATTGTCGATCTTATCCTTAATCGAGTTGCGAGTTCCGTCCATCTCATCAAAGTCGCCATCACCTTCTGATTGGAGAACATCCACTGAAAGCACAAAAGTTGAAATATAAAAAAGTTTCCAAGCAACAGCAAGGAGAGGTAAAAAGGCAGAAAAGACGACACTCTCCGAAAACCAATATTTTGTTGAACTGTTACCTTGGCTTCCAAGTTCATCCACCTCTTGCTTCCGAATCTCAATCTCATCTTTACAGTCGGCCTGGTTCTTCAGCAAAACATTGACGCTCGCTAAATCTTTTCCAACGTCGTCGGATTCGAGTTGTTGTTCCATTTGGTCGGCGAACTTTTCAAGCTCCTCGCAAGTCTAAATCAAAAGCAGCAAAAATAAGATTTTGGTGAATCAAAATTTTACTTTCAATGCACACTGTAAATATAAATGGTAATGTGAATTTAAAAAATTATGTATGCTATAAAACTCGATTTAAAATTTACTTAATCAAACAGTACGAATATGAACGCCATCATTTCTTCCATAAATTATGCACATAAACATTATGTGGCAGTATGTAAAGTAACATCTAGTTTTGTGCATTTCAAAAGAAACCATTGATTCGAGTTGACAATTATAACTTACAATCCCTGAATCTGAAAGCTTTGTTTTTTTGCAAAACTGTACAGAGATTTTTTGAAAACCAACAGTTGACATGAACAGCTCACCTGTGCGAACAATTCAGCTTTGTGTGCTTCGAACAAAGTCTTTTCCTTCTGCTGGGTACAGCTCTCTAGCTCCTCCCAATATTTGCGCAATTCGTCGAGTCTGCTTTCGATTTCCTCAGTTCGTTCGGGTTTGGCTTGTGCCAGTGCGCTTCCCTCTTCCTCAAGTCGCTCCAGACGGTCCTTGTTGGCGGCAAGTTCAGCAGAGAAGGCCTGTGAAGATGAACACGCACAAATTGTTACATTGTTATCGTTATTTACAGCACGGAACGTACATGAGAATTTAACATATATAAGAGGTCATTGATGTTTAAATATATATATTTCTATGTATTTTTTGCTTTTTATATTGTTTTCAGACACTGATGATGCTTAAAAAAGCGAAATGCATACAAATAAAACACAGCGACAGATTTAGTGGTTTTTACGCTGAATTTTCTTTATCTGATTTCAATCACCCTGAATCGTCGCAGTTGCTTTACTTGAAAGAAGATTTCATTAATAAGAAAAGATTCACTACGTTTCCATGAGGTATAAGAGATTTCAAACTTTACCGCAAAAAGTGTTTATAAATACAACAATTATTTCATGTTTAAGAGTCTTGTGACAAAATTAGGTGTGAATGACAGCGTTAGAACAAGATATTGTACTATTTTTTGAACAAGCGCTTTGAACTTTTGTACATCATGCATGACAGTGGTATTTGCATCACAACTAACAACATCCATAAACGCCGATTCAGCTGGAACGAGTGGTAAAGTATTTTGTCACTTTAAACTTTACCAAATTGATACTTTTGTAAGCATCAGAACTGCTCAAAAGTTACTGACGACTCGGCTAGTAAAAATGTTCCTGATAAGAAGACGTGTTGCTTACTTGATGTTTCTGCCACTTGGAGTGTAAGTTCCTCGCGTCATCATACGTCGCATCTTTTGCTGTCAGCATTTTCTCATTTACCCAATCCTTCAGTTCCTCGCAATCGGCGACGAAACGCTGCATGGCCAAGTTTTCCTACGAGAGCACAAAAAAGGTTTTAAACGAATGTTTTTTTTACTGGTGTGTCATGTTACATTCCAAAGTAGCCGTAGAATATACGGTTTTATACATGTTTGAAGGCCTGATAATGAGATTTTGTTGTGTATACTCAACGATAAGACCCCATATAGGTTTCAAATTTTACACAAAAGCAGTCTCAGAACCACATTAAAGTGGAAAATAATTTTAACAATGTTTTTGTGCTTTTAGCCTAAGTGCGGAAAACCTTTAGTACAAGACTATGTTTGATAATCGCAATTCCCGGCTAGTCAAGCCTGGTATGCATTCCACCTGATTATGCCATTATCCAGAATCACATAAACGTCGTTTCGGAGTTACAGTACAATTTGTATGCAATTAAATGTAGTACGCGATCGACCGGTATGCAATTAACCGGAGTTGCGCAACATACAACAATATTTTCCTTATACTCACCCTAAGCAGAGCAGATACTTCTTGAGCCTCCTCTTTATTGACTCCTCTTCTTTCAGCCACTTTATCAGCTCGATCCCTAATCTTCTCAGCAGCGTGATGACCCAATTCAGGATTGCACAACTGTTCCGCATCCTTAAGAAGAAGAAAACAGATAAGAAGTTACAAATTATGAAATGCAACATTTTTTAAAGTCAAAACTTCTAGAAAAGTCAAACTTTATATTTTTCTAAATAAATCTGCTTTACCTAATCCGATTGTACACAGGTATATAGGCACGCGAAAAATCAACTTAGAAACCAGTACCACGTTTGTGGCAGAAACCATTTTTTTACTTTTCTCTCACCTACAAAATTAACTTACACAAGTACTACCACAAAAACACAAAAAGCACATTACAGTTTTTTTCACACAAATGATGTGACTTTGATCTCACCTTAAGCACAGCTTCGACCCGTTCATCTGCTCCAGCCATCGTAGCCACGAAAGCCTCGTGTTTCTTGAGAACATCCTCTGCTGTGTCAGGTGATGTGGAAGCGGATGCAGCTCTTCGTGATCCTTCCAATGCGTATTCCTGATTGCTAAGCAACTGCTCGGCCTAAAAAGTAGGACAACGATTCTTCGTTTGTTTTTTTGTCATAAGACATTACAAAACTGATTTATTACGTTTTTTATAAAGTTAAAAACGCAAGGTGATATGGTAAATATTAAACGTAAAACACGACGTTTGACCATAAACGTTAACCTTTGTACACTTCTTGCGTCACAAACATAAACAATAAATCCATTGTGACACGAGAATAGTTTTGGCGTTCATACTTGTCAAAAATGTCCTCTGTACAATCATGTTAACATTTGCCTAGCAAGACTTTCCAATAAATACGCAGCAAAAAGATCACACAACGCTCAAGTCGTGGGATTTGAACCCACAGGTTAAAATCTTGCCCATATAAACCCAAGCGCGCCAGACCGTTCGGCCACCAACCTGCTTGCAATCGCGGATGAAGTTCTGGTGCTCTAGCGCCTCCTTGAGGAATCGGTTTCGGTTTTCCCACATTTTCTGCAGTTCGTCCCAGCCCTGTTCGAGAGCTTGCAGACGTTGACCGAGGAACATGTATTGGGAGTCGTCCTCTCTGCCTGATGTAACTTGTGCTCCTGTCTCCTTGATGCGCTCATAGTCGTCCTATAGATATTTGAGAATTCAAAGTTTTTTTGTTTTTTTTGAATACGTGTCGTTAATATTGTTTTATTTTCAAATAATTTTTGATGTTTTTGTCCCTTTTAATTTTCACAAAGTTGTTCAGTTTTATAAATTACTTTTATTGTGTTTCCATGGCAACCTTTTATATATATTTCCTAGGGATGCGCCGAGCCGAGCCAGAACCCGAGTACTCGGTACCGAGCATCGCTGTTTTTGATGCTCGGTGCTCGGCCGAGCAGTTGCANCCTTTTAATTTTCACAAAGTTGTTCAGTTTTATAAATTACTTTTATTGTGTTTCCATGGCAACCTTTTATATATATTTCCCATGTTAATTAATACTTATCACTTGTTTAAAAAATCTCGTTAATAAAACATTTAAGCAACCAACGCATGACACACACACTCATTTAAAAAACAACAAATAATTTATATACTTTACTCATTCAAATAGACTCGCAGTCAAACCGTAATTCACCAGAAAACAAAACCCAGCAGACAGAGTTACTTACTGGTAGAAACTCAACACACTAATTGTTTACCTCGTAATTGTCAATCTCCAGTTTAATAGCCTGATGTTGTTGAAGCAGTTTCTCAGCTTCGGGTAGTGACTGAGGCATATCTTCTGACGCTATGGTTGTTTGTGTGGTCGAAAGCCAAGCCTAAGTAGAAAAAGTAATACTGAAGTTAGCCGTGATAATGTTATAGGATGGAAGTAGATGAATTAAAGACTTTGTTGCTTTTTGGTTAGAGATTAAATTTGCACATAATTAGAATATTTATGTCGTATTTTCTAGCGAATTATATAAATTTATTGTATTATTATTATGAAAAACGACTTGGGAACCATAAACTTTAATTGGCAAAAAGAAGCAAATTTGGAAGAAAAAATTTGACCACTTAGACATACTTAAGGAAAGGGTTTTAAATCAAAGAGCTGATAAGAGGACGGTACAGAAAATTTTAAGAAACACTGTACACCAAGATTTTTGAGAAACGGTGTACAGAAAAAAATTTAAGAAACACTGCGTTTAACACAATAGTTTTTTTCTTTTACCTGAAAACGATCCAAGTCGCGTAGAAACTTCTGCAGGTTTCCGGCTTCTCCGAGCGAGTCTTCTCTCTGTTTCAGCATATCTCGTAATTCCTTCCAAACTTTTTCCATCTGCTCGAATTTTCCCTTGATCTCATCCGCTTCATCCGGATGCTCATGGGACAAACGTTCCGCTTCATCGCGCAAATCGTCCAACTTGGCCTTTGTTAAATCAAAACAACTTTAAAATCACACACAAAAGAGTTAATAAGTAAGTTACAAAAATTTACAAGAACAAAAAAAATCCTAGTATTAAGCGTGACCGAAACTTAATGTACGAGCCTGAACCCAATTTATTAATCTAAAACAAATCCAGTATTGGGACAAAAAGTTATAAAACAGTAAATATACTGAAAAAGGGCAAACAGTGATCGTCAGTTTAAGTCATGCTGTTGATGGTTTTGATTCATTATTAAAATTGTCGGTTGGTGACCAAAAGTTACTTTGATCTTTGTGAAATTACGACAAAAATTTGGGGCGACTGTAAAATCAAGCCCGTGTCAAGCCCATTTTATTGAAACTTAGTCCCGAATCCGCAGCCGACTCGAATAGTCCAGCCCGACTTACAATTCTGACCAATGACTACGAAAACATCGGAGTTTTACAACCGTTTAATTCAGTTCAATTTGAATCTGGGAAGAAAATGTTGGTTTCTGGTAAATGTGAACAACGTTATAGCAAAGTGGTAAGTCGTGCTGTGCTTTTCGGGTCTGGTTCGGGGGTAAGTTTCATGAAACGTGTTTGATTCGGGCCTGACTTCACACTCAGGCTGTTTGCCGTTGTTTCACCAACTTTCAGGTTTAATTTGTTTTTGTTTTTCATTCGGGTTTAGGCCCACATTTCAGGACCGTTTACAACAATACCTTGTAACCTAAACTAACCTGGATGGCAGCGAGGTCCCGCTCCATACTGGAGAGTTTCCTTTGCAGAGCGACAACCCCAGCAAGATCCCGGTCACTCATCGGTTCATCCGTACCACCAGCGCCCGCTAACACTCTCGCTTTTTCCTTTATCCAACCTTCTGTTTCGTCACACTCCAGTTTGAATCCCTGCAAACCTTTGGCGGATGACAGAACATCTCGACGTTCGTCCAACAATGCACGAAGAGCGTTCCATCTGCGGTCGATAAAGTCTTATTTTAGAATTGCCGGGTCAAACGGTTAAGAAATAGTCAAGAACTTTAATTCTAGAAAAAAATGATTTTTAACTTTATAAAGAACCTTTTTTAACTACCGGAATTTCAGTTCGTTGGTTACATAGGGTCTTTTTTAGGTAACAAAAGAATTATTGACCAATACTTTTTGCCTAAGTGTCTTTGTTTATTGATTAATTATTCCTATTCAAATTCTAAATGGTGCAATCAAGTCTATGATATTATGCATTTTGAAGTTTCTCAGAGTTTTGCATGCAAGCCAACTGTGACGTAACAAACAAGCACAAAAAAACATTTATATCCTGTACAATGGGGTTGTGCTGATGTTAAAAGTACGATTTCGTATTATCTCAATTAAAAACAGAAGAAATTCACATGACAGTTACGTCACTGACCTCTGGTTGAGGTGATTTTGCTTGCTAGTGACGTCATCGCTGTTTGGGTGTTCCGCATGAACGAGTTGGCGAGCCAGCTGGTTGACGACCGCCACTTGAGGCGCATGTTTGTTGATTTCCTTCTCGTAACCTAGGCAACAGAAAGAGAAAAAATCAGGCCGCTTTATCGACAGTGTACAATAATAAAATGATGGTGAGGTTAAAATAAAGTACCGATATTGCTACCGATATTAAACATATCTAAGTTATCAAGCAATACAAACGGCTTCCACGCAAAACATTCGATGAAAAAATATGTTGATGAGCCAAGGATGTTTAATCAAGGCGTCTTGAATAGCACGTATACTTTATAGACTTGTCTTGTTCATATGGCAAATATATATTTGGCCAGTATAGGGCATCGACAGGTCGGATGACTTGTGTAAAGTATTGAATACAAATTCGACACATTGGTATGCAGAAATGCATTTGTCAAAATAGCAGTTCTAGGTTTAACGTAAATATTACGTTTAGAAAAAATGCAAACTGGCGCACAATAGTATCTGGGATAATAAATTTCGAATTTTGCAATGAAAAAAATCTGCAAGGTAATAACAGTGAGTCGCTCGTTTCTACCTTCGAATCTGTGATGAACGAGTTCCATATCCTCAATATTATCGGGTATGGTAAGAGTGGTGAGAACTTGCTCCTTCTCATCAATCCAAGCATGAACTGAGTCTGCCTCGCTGTAAAACTTATACAGGGATCTGAAAAAGGGTTACGTCGTTGGGTTTAATTAAATAAAGGATATTATTTGTTGTAATTATCACAATATTAAAGGGTTTAACTAAGCTATTGCTGCTAGGCATAGTATCAAGTTTATAGAGCTCTTCTGGTAAATGTATTTTTATTCCGACGTGGGGGGGGGGCATTAAAGGGTTTAACCAGCGCATAGCAGAATTTACTATAGTAGTGGTTCCCAACCAGGGAGGAATTTTAAAACTTGGAGAGGGAAATAATTCGTACATGTGTTCTGTAAAAAGACATTAAAGCCCTAAGAATATAACCAGTGAAGTAGATAAAAGACTTCATAAATCATGAATGATCTTTGTATGGTATTGCAATTATATAAAACACACTATGATGGATAGAGTTTACCTGGCATCAATCAGTTTCTCTTTACGTTGTCTGGCGAATTCCAACAGTTCCTTGTATCTGCTGTTGATGCTTCTCAGTCTTTCTGGGGGGGGGGGGTTTCATCAGGGTAAATAACACTGAATGCGACTAAAGGGTTTAACCAGCGCATAGCAGAATTTACTATAGTGGTGGTTCCCAACCAGGGAGGAATTTTAAAACTTGGAGAGGGAAATAATGGGGGGGGGGAGTGAAGTAGATAAAAGACTTCATAAATCATAAATGATCTTTGTATGGTATTGTAATTATATAAAACACACTATGATGGATAGATTTACCTGGCATCAATCAGTTTTTCTTTACGTTGTCTGGCAAATTCCAACAGTTCCTTGTATCTGCTGTTGATGCTTCTCAGTCTTTCTTGAACTTCAACCGATTCGCGGTCTCTCTCCGGCAACGCTTCGGCCTGGTTGAAAATGTTACTATCCGTTACTTTATGTGCGTTACACACTGAAGTTTGGGAAAGCAAATTGGCACGCACGAATGCGGTTAATCGGATGTTCTATATCGTGTGGTTCTTAACCGTGTATCCCTTTTTGTTCTTTTTACCGCCAAAAAACACGCAGATGAATTTTATTTACACCTCTTTTTGAAAAAGCAAAATAACCAACTATGACGTCACTGATGGATGACGTTACAAAATTGAAAAAAGACAATGCAATTACCCCCCTAAATATTTCAAGTCACCCTGTTATCAGTAGGTATTTGTATGGGACCGTAAAAACCGTAGTTTAATGTGGCGTGTGTATTTTCAACCAAATGAAATAAAAAAATGTCGATTAACAAATTCACCTGCTCTTGTAAAGCGCTGATATTGGATTCGTATTCCTTCAATTCTTCCTGGACCTGTAGCGACAATGAAAGTACTGTGTTATACTGAAAAGTAGTGTAAGTAAATGGTTTTTAAAAGAATTATTGACCAATACTTTTTGCCAAAGTGTCTTTATTGATTAATTATTCCTATTCAAATTCTGAATGGTGCGATCAAGTCTATGATATTATGCATTTTGAAGTTTCTTAGAGTGTTCAACACGCAAGTTACAAGTGTTCGACCCTGACTCTCTGCAACTGAGTCCAGAGATAAATTTGAGTGCTTGACTAAGTTTTTTTCGAAAAACATGCAAAAAGTTGAAAAGTGGCCGGAAGTTAAATTGATGTATTTTGTCAGATCCGCGACTGCAGTTAATCGCAATGATTTCTCATGTCAGAATGTTTCTAATGTCAAAAAACTCATCATCAAGTATGACCATTTTTATTTTAGCTTTGACTTCAGCAAGCTGGTTATACCTGCATGTGTTTTTTCAGTAGTGACTGAACTGACGGTTCGTCCCTTCCGTAATCTTCGTTGGAGACGATACGAAACATGTCAACAAGCCAAGTATCAACATCGTCAGCATCAGCGAAGAACTGAAGCACAAAAGATGTATTTTAGTGGTGAAGAGATTGAACATCACATGACAATATTTAGGGCAGTATTTTCGTGAACAAATCGTCGAAGACACACCCGGCTTTTAACAGGGAAAAAACAGAAACAACTTGAACTGGATCCTTAATGGTACACAATGGGCAATGCAATTTTTTGCATTCCTTTAGTTTAAATCTGAAACAAACTCATCTTATAGCCTAATTTGCCCGAAATTTAGTTGCATGTGGTTTAGAAATACTATAGGAATGCCAAAAATGCATTGCAGCCATCTTTATTTCGAAAATTAGATACAGAAGTAAGAAAAAAAACATGAAACGATGCTTATATGCAATTCTGTATGTATGGTAACAGTACAGCATCTTTGAAGTAAGACGAAAAACATCTTTTAAATTTCCACATACGACGAAGTATAAAAACCATGCCGGATATTAGGCTTAGGAGTATATAATTTTAGGGAGCCAGAAAGAATATCAAGGAATTTCTGGTATGATTTGGACAATTGTCTTAAAAAGCTAATGGCGACTCCTGGTAGAGTAGAATCGACATACTTGGTAAAGATCTTTTGCATCTTGAAGTCTGCCACGACGATCGGCCGTCAGCTTCTCAAGGTTGTTCCATTCCTCATGAGTCTCACTGATACGAGAGCTGATATCGTCTGATGCAAAATGTTTCTGCTCAATCAACTGCTCACCGACAGCAACCGTGTTTGTCAACATCGTCTTACGACCGTTCATCTCGTCTTCCAAAGCCTGTGAGAGTAGATTGAGAGTCAATGGAGTGGGTGGGGGGGGGGGTCGTCCGATGCGAAATGTTTCTGCTCAATCAACTGCTCACCGACAGCAACCGTGTTAGTCAACATCGTCTTACGTCCGTTCATTTCGTCTTCCAAAGCCTGTGAGAGTAGATTGAGAGTCAATGGAGTGGGTTGTGATAGCAATGCATTTCTCATTTTAATTTTATGTTTTTGGGGGGCATGACTGATTTAAACGCTTGGCTGATTGGCTAATTTTGTACACGTGACAACTTGATTGACTTCTTACTCATTGGTAGGATTCGAACCCACGACAGGGGGTTATCAGGGCTCGCTCCTTCTAGAGTTACACAGGCTCAGAGGTGAACCCGCCGAAAGTTGAATCACAAGCACCGCTGCTTGCCTCGCATATGGTTCTTGTAGGATTCGTTGGTTTAATATCGAAGCTCGTTTGCGATCCGGAACGGATTCGAGTTACTATCGTGATTCGAACGGTATTTGCGCTAATATACGATTCGAGCAGAAATCGAATCGATTCTAGTTGGTACCTGGATTCGACTATCTGGTTAGGCATATAGTACAATTTAAATCGGTGCTACTTCCAGATCCGGATAGTAATTGGTTCTTCGTCGGTTCAATTTTATTGTACTTCAGATTTCCTCTGACCTAACTTTGTCAGCCAGTCTAATCCTAGAGTCAGGGGTTCGAATTCCACCTCAGGCTCGAAATTCTTACCTTTTGTTTAGTCAGTAGGGAATGAACACTCGTCAGATCGCGTCCGTAGTCGTCACTCGTCATAAGTTGTTCCTTTTCTTTCACCCAGGCGAGTTCTTCAGCCATTGATGCAAAGAACAAATGCATGCGACGTGATTCGTCAAGTTTGGCGCGTCGTTCTGCAGCCATTCGACACAAACTGTCGTAAGCGTTCCGGACACGGTCAACGCGATCTTGCACTATGGGTGGATCGCAGGCAATGTAATCTGAAGAATGGTTTAAAGTGGTTAAAAAGGTGTTCAAAATAATGTTGGCAACTTTTATGCATGTTCCAAAATGTATATTGAATGTCCTTAAGAACAGTTTTAAAACTATGTTTGATGGATAGCATGACTATACAGGGACGTAAATGGTTTGACCTTGTTTGAGATTTAAATGCCCGATGTTTTCAAAACTACCTCAAATATGCCTTTAAAATGCAATACCATGTTTAAAACAACATTTAACCTAAGAAGCCATGTCAATGTTATGCCGATTTTTCGCTTTGCAGTGTATGGAAATCTTACATTTTCCAGTTCATTAAATAGGCTAGTTACCGAAAAGCAAACTACAATTGTCGTAAAACTTTTAACAACAGTACCTGATGGGATTTTAAACCGGGTTCATAGCATTTAATGGAACAAACCTATTATTTGTATTTCTTACATCAAAAATCATTTAACAGGCAAAATTCCAAACCAACAATTGAATTATGCCTTTATTATCAATGAGGATCAAACGCTTGTATAAAAAAATAATGTCAGTGGACAGAAATTTACAACAGGGGACGAACGTATGTGAGCAAACATAAGGCAGACATGATGTGGTCGAATGTAGCTGAAGTGACGAAGCTATTAAGGCGAGTTAGCCAATATTTGCTCACAGTGTGCTTAGCAGCATAGGCCAGAGATAGCGGTCTGCGAAATTTAACGTGTTAGGGCTAAGTCCTGTTTAACACTGGGGTAAGTTTTGTAAAACCGCAAGTGAAGAAATTGTGTGGCTCTGTTCGTGTCGCCTAGATACAGCTAAGTAGCGTTGTACATTCCATCACAGATTCACAAATCTATGCTTAAGGATCTTTTGGGGTCTTATTAAATTGTGATGGAAATCATCTTTTTTAATAGGTTGTAAACAAACACGAGTTTAAATTTAATAAATGAATTGTGTTTGTGGTTCCTTACGAAATAAGGGTATATTGGTTAATTTAACCCCAAAACGGGTGAACAAAACTGATCGAACAGCCATATCCCAAAACAGAAAAACCTGCAATTTTTTTAAACAATAATTTTCTTACCGTCTTCAATGGGCTGCATGAATTCCTTGCTTTGACTTTCAATGGACTTGACGCGATCAGCATGCACAGAAATATCTTGTTCAATTAGTGAATGCTTCTGCAACATGTCTTCGACACCCATGAGATGTTGGCCAACTTCTTCCTTCAGCAGTTGGTCCTAGAAACGTCATAAACAATGTATTTTGATGTCACAAAACCCCCACTGTAACCGTGATTGTGACGTGATAATAATAAACGATCAGGCGGCTATCGAAGATGTTAACTATTCAGGTTGGATTCGATTCTACTTTTAGGATTCGAATGGTGATCTGAGCTTCTATACCATTACAATAGAACCCGAATCCATCATCGTGTTTTGAATGGATATCGGGGTTACTATACGATCCGGATACAATTCGATTCTGCCACCAGGATTCGAAATGGTAATGAGGCCTATTTAGCCACCCGGATCGGATTCGTTTGTATTTTACTGTTAGGATTCGACCATACCGATAATTTATTATCTCGGATTTAATCAGAAACATACTTTGGTTTTACGGTACAAATTTTACCAAAAACCGCCACTACTTTGTAAACCTAATCGAATAGATTCTATTCGCATTCAAATCCGGCTAGACATTGGGCAAATTTACGGTATAAAAAACCCTAGCGTTGTATCAGTGTTGTACCAGTCTGTAGGTGCACGGTTGGCCAGGTTCAATAAGTTAGGGTATACCTGAACTTCGTCCTTCCAGTCAATGAGAGAAATCATCGGGGGGGGGGCTACTTTGTAAACCTAATAGAATTGATTCTATTCGCATTCGAATCCGGCCAAATTTTAGGTGAAATTGCGTCATAAAAAACCTTAGTATCTTGTTGCGTGTTGTACCAGTCTACAGGTTCAAGGTTAGTCAGCATTTAAAGAGTTTTTAGGGTATACCTGAACTTCGTCCTTCCAGTCAATGAGAGAAATCATCTCCTGAAACATGAGCTGCAAGCGATGGTTTAGTTCTAGTCGGCTTCGCCGTTTCTTCAGCAGTTCAAGTAAATATTCCCACAGTTGGAGAACGTTGTCTTTTCTGTAATATCAAAAGTCGGTTGAAAATGGAAAGGTAGTTTGGTATTTTTTTTCCATCTTCTGTCGATTGAAATACATGTTACATCCTTTTTAACAAACTGTCACTACTTGCCAGTGACGAGTAAAAGGGTGCTGAGTGGCTACAGCCCACAATCCCTTAGTTTGTGTGTTTTTGACAGCTACATTCATATTTTAAACTTCATGCCAGGGGGCCCGGGCAATTTTTCCGACCCCTTGACCTTTGTCATATAGGATGTTACATATTTGTTACCTATATTCAGTGGGGATGTTTTCTGGTACGTTAGCAACAAAATTTGTATCTGCAAGCAGAAGCCTTCATAGAAGGGCGCCCATAACTAAACCAAGAAGACAAAACATGTCAGTCTTTAAAGCCTTTATTTTCATGTACTAAGGTACATGCTAGAAAATCAGTCTGCGGTGGGATTCGAACCCATGACAAAAGGGGCTTGCGCTCTACCAACTAAAGTTTACATTTACGTATAACAACACCAAACATATAAGATCTCCGTTAAGCAACAAGTTGATCAAGCTCACTAACCTGTCATTTATCCGCTTGATGTCGTGGTAGTTTTCCTTCTGCAGTTCATTCGCCACAGACACAACAGCCTGAACTCTCTCCTCACAAGCTTTTACGTCAGTTTCAACTCCTTCGTGACGTTTTACCGCTGCTTCCACTGCTGGAAGATCAGCTCCGAAGTTGTCCTGCAAGAATTAGAGGACTTTAAAACTGGGTGCGATATTTGGTTGCATTACGGCAATAAATGTCTCTGAATTAAACAAGTGGACACGAGCGTTTGTAACCTCAGTACAAGGATTGGGAGAAACTTAAGGCAAGCATAGAGAGAATAGAATTAACGGCATTCGCAAGGTTTTTAATAAAAACGTTTATGTCTTAAAATTTTGGCTCAAATCAACCGCCAACAAAAGGAAGTAATAGGGGGGGGGGGGCTGGAAGATCGGCTCCGAAGTTGTCCTACAAGTATTGGAGACTTTAAAACTAGGTGTAATATTTTTAGCTGTATTAAGGCAATAAATGTATGAATTGAACTATAAGTGCACACAAGCGTTTGTAACCCCAGTACAACGTTTTGAACAAACTTAAGGCAAGCATGAAACAAAATTAACGGCATTCGCAAAAATTTTTGTCTTAGCTATTTGGCTCAATCAAACACAACAAAAGGAGCTTACAGGAATACAGAAATAATTTTTAAGATTTAAGATTCGGTTTCATTTTGCTGTCAGTATTTTAAGTAAAACCACCAAAGAAATACACAAAAATGTCAAAAAAGAGGGTTTTACTTGAAGTAGATCATCTTTTAGGGTGTATTGGACAATATACTTTTGAAGAAATAATTTTCAAAGACAAGAGACCAACAGTTGCCAGTATTTACGATACTTCGTATGGTGTTACGAAGTAGGTTAAATATAGAATAGTTTTACATCAAACTTGTACAAGGCTAAAGGTCAAAGTTCAAGGTCAAACCTGTGACACGAGCTTGAGATTTTCGCCCAGCCAGGTTTCGCGCATGGCTGACTTCTGGTCAAACTTCTTTGCGAGATGATCCAATCGCTCTTGTCGGATAAGTTCGTTGCGGAGAGCCAATTCTCTTCCGTGTTCCGCCTTCTCCAGTTTTTCCCACGCCTGCAATAAACATGAGCGTGAGATAATGGGAAATGTTATACAAAAGCAAAATTTCCAAGCCTATTCTTTGTCCGCATAATTAAGGAAATTATGGATGTGATTTGAATAAAATATTATGGCGTTAACCAACTGTTTAGCGTCCACTGCTTTTAGTGTTTTATAGTTAAAAAAGGCAAACAGTGATCTTCAGTTTAGGCCATGCTGTTAATGAATTTGATCCATTACTAAAATTGTCGTTTTAAACTATTAAAGAGCCGATTCTTAATTTGCATCAGCAAAAACTGCGTTCTGTTTTATTTTGTTAGTGGCATGAATCGAGGCTTATATTATTGTTACTGAAAAAAGGTACATTACAAGTAATATACAAGAATGTTCCTTTTCCTATGAACAGTAGACATGAATACAGTGTATTGTAGAAGTTTCAATCTCTGTTTACATAATCAAATGTAAAAACAGAGGCAGTTAATGTTGATCAAGCTACTAATCATGGACTTGATTGTGCATCATAAGCCTTTACTATAAAAAAAATGTATGTAAACGCTGAAGTGAAGCAACGTATATAACAAATAGTGACAAACCTTGTTTATATCAGACACCAGTTTTCCCTCCTTGGGTGTATAAGGCTTCTGGTTGTTCGCTCTCATCTTACTTTGCAGCGTGAAGAGCAAAACTTCCAGGTTACCTTTCTCCTCAAACTTTCCAGGTTTCTCTACAGTCCTGTAGTTGTTGAAAGCTGCTAACTGTGCACTGACACCTGTGAAGATAAAGTGGTTGTTAGAATTTGGTGGCATTGACAATTGCATGTATAAAACTATGATTGTGACTTCAGGTTAAATCCAGTTAGGTATGTCTGGAAAAAGTCTTGGTGACTTTTATGAGTTTTTAGGTGCAGGGTTATAAAATGCACAATCAATGGCAAAATGTATTTTTTTGCTGTGATAATCTTACAACTTGATCCATAAAAAAACTTTTATTGAAGCAATATCTCCGACCAAATAGAACATTAAAAGTATTTTTTTATCATTTGTTTTTACAAACGTTACAACACTTCGCTTTGTTTTAAGTAACACCTAAATCGTTTCTTGGCAAAAGGTAATCACCTGCTAGCGAGTTGGCAAAAGTTCGGTCGTTTAGGATTTCTATGGGGGGGGGGGTAACATTAAAAGTATTTTTTTTTATCATTTGTTTTTACAAACGTTACAACAATCCGCTTTGTTTTAAGTAACACCTAAATCGTTTCACCTGCTAGCGAGTTGGCAAAAGTTCGGTCGTTTAGGATTTCTATGGTCTGTTCAATCCACTCAAGCAGGTCAGAGGCGAGAGTCTCGTACTTTTCAACCATTTTGTTGCTCTCCAGGGCATTGTCGAGAACCTGATTGACAACAAGATCGGATAAGGTTTCTCAACAACCACCGATAGTTGTTGAAAACACAGAACTACTTGTATTTTTTGTAACACAAACTTAATACGTAGCAACTTTTCAAAAAGCAGTGTAAGGTTTTTTTTTCTACTAGGTATTGCACACTTAAGAACAGGGCTTCTCAAACTTTTCTGCTCTGTTTTTTTTTAGAAACGAAATTTCTATGTGACCCTGTGATGGGTATAGCATATACACATGAATAATGTTTAAACAATAAACTTACACATGTATACCATTTATTGTGACATGACATAATGCATGATGTTTTGCAACCCCAAAATTATATTTTGCGGCCCCAATGTGGGTCCTGACCCACACCCTGTTTGAAGGGACTTAGGCCTTTTTTATTTCTTTGCCACAATAGTTTGCATTTATNTGCCTTTTTTATTTCTTTGCCACAATAGTTTGCATTTATTATATTGCGTATAAGCCATTTTCAGCTTTTATCATGAAATTAATGAGGTTTGGGCCCCTGGTTAAGGAATGGGGAGGGGGGGGGGTATACACATGAATAATGTTTAAACAATAAACTTACACATGTATACCATTTATTGTGACATGACATAATGCATGATGTTTTGCAACCCCAAAATTATATTTTGCGGCCCCAATGTGGGTCCTGACCCACACCCTGTTTGAAGGGACTTAGGCCTTTTTTATTTCTTTGCCACAATAGTTTGCATTTATTTTATTGCGTATAAGCCATTTTCAGCATTTATCATGAAATTAATGAGGTTTGGGCCCCTGGTTAAGGAATGGGGAAATTAAATATCAAATAAGATACATACCTTTCCAATTCTTTTGCCCTCAACTGCGATAGCCTTCATCTTGGAGAAGTAGTGGTAATATGTCACAACATATGTGATGATGGATTTTTCATCTGGCCTTTCTACCACAATGTCTACAATGCAACACGATAGATATTAATTTTGAGTTCAAAACGTTTCAACAAATACTTTACGAAACAGCATCAAAATAAATAGAAAACTTTTTCAACCAACTGTTTTGCCTTTTAAAGTGGTATGCAATACAAACAGTGGTTTTTCAGAGGCATGACTGTCTTTTAGGCTATTTAGATCAGCAATGTGGAATTATTTTTACTGTGTATGTGTAAACTTAGTCATTACCTTCTGGGTCAAGCAACTTTGCCAAACCCAATTGTTGTTCTGCAACATTGAAAGCATTTTGTAGATTGTGGAGTGCATTGGATTTTTTCAGTGAGTCGTAGTCAATGAGGTCAGGTCTGAAAATACAAAAGTTTATCAACAGAAGAATCTTTCCGTTTTAAGGTCTGTTCTTTATATGAAACAATTTGAGATATTCAAATTAAAAAAAAACTCATAGACATGTTTTGCTATGAGTGCAATTATAGCAGACAATGTTTTTTTATTTAAGTGCTTTCAATCAAAAATGTTTTTTCAGTCCTTGCAAAATTTATGTTTAGGAATTTTGTAGATATCTCATGGGTCAACAATGGGTTGCACAACAACCAAACCAAAATATGTGAAAATTGAATTAAGTTTGAACAACCTTTCTTGATCAAAACCAAATAAACCAGCATTAAGGGAACAAAATTAAAAGCAGGTTATCAAGATAATGATAAGAACTTGACAAAACTGAGTAAAACAGACAATTTAACAACCATAGAGTATTTTGTTTTTGCTGCTAGAGTTTAAAACTGTCCAGCATTTCTATGATAACATGCATAACATCAGCTGTCATGAGGGAACAGTTTGAATTATTTAGTAGAGAGATGAGAGACACAATGATTTTGGGTTCCACTGAGTATTCATTGCACAGGTATGCTTTTGAAGCTTAAGTGAATGTCCAAGTGTTTGAATAATTCTAAAACCCATTTAGCTCTATGATACCCTGAAACCAATAGCATAAAGCTGTTTTGCTTTTATTAATTTTTTTTGTAACAAATGATAGCAAGCTTGTAAATCTTCTTCCTTATCAGTCAAAATGTATTAAAGAAAAAAAGAGTTTCGTGTCATTTTATGTTTCTTTATTGTAGGTTCAGAACAAATGTTTTATACTTCCAACAAACTGTGTTAATTTTTTAAGAAGTTTATCTTAAAATAAAATGCCTTAAACCATTCTGCATAACCGCCTGCCCTGATTTATACCTGTGTTTGTGGATAATAGCATTGAAAGCCAGTCCGTCCCTCCAGCTCGTGGTGAAGTTGTGCACGTTTACGTTGGGGTATCCGGCAGTCTTCATTTGACACCAGAGCAGCAGGGCATCCTTGGCAGATCTTGTTTCTCGGTTGTCTTCTGTCTCAACACTGATGTCTTGGATCTAAATGATTGTATTGAACGTGTTAAAAGAAGTAAGGTTTGAAATGATTGCAGTAAAATGTATTTCCGATGCACAAATCTATAGACGTTCTTGTTAACACCGTCAAAGTTAAAATTTACACCAATAGTTGTATGGGTTACTTTAGGCTGGTGGCCCTAAGCTGGCGTCCAAAGTGTTCATTGGAAAGAAAACAAATAGTGCAGACAATTTACAAGAACTTTAAGTTTTTAAAGCAGGGTATTTGTATTTCAGGGTATTTGATTCTATAGGGTTTGGGGGGGGGGGGGGGGGGGGGGGGGGGGGGGGGGGGGGGGGGGGGGGGGGGGGGGGGGGGGGGGGGAGCTAGGCCTGTGTAAGTAAATGGGCCACAAATTTGTGAATGACCATGTGAATGTGTAACAATTTAATGATCCACATTAAAAACTAAAACAGTCACAAAGCTTGCACATAACAAATGTATTCTGTTGCAAGCATTCTACAAGTTGCTGTTTTTTGTGCTGTTAATAACTATACCATTTGGTAAAATATTTACAATAACCCTTTTTCATCACATACAACTTCGTTTTTTTTCCTAAACAGTTACTTTTCAAGTTTGCACCTGTTTCTTAAACCTACACATAAACGCATAAATCCTTAAAATGTCAAAGCTAAGTAGTCGACCACAGACGCTACCACAGATGTGTTGTATAGCTCACAACTTACAGCAAGTAAGAAAGTCAGTACAACTTAATTTTACTGCACCTGGAATCGAAGAATGATGGTCCATATCAGACCAAGAATAAGTCGGTGGTTGCCGTCCACGATATCGTGCGATCCCATGTTTTCCAAATGCACTTTCTTGCTCTTGAGGAAGTCAAGTGCTTTGGCCACATTTTCGAGACAGTGAATTCGCATTTTTCCTTTTGTCGGTTTGGGCTGCATGTAACAAGGCACTCAAATTTAACACAACATTTTAATCTACCATGTTTAATCACGGTTGGGATGGTTTGTCTTCGGTTTATGAAGTGGAATTTAAGTTTTTTGGGGGTTGTGCCAAAATTAAAAGAAAATTTAATGAGGCATTTTATTTAGAGGGTAAATAAAATTAGCAAAATTTTATCAGGTGTGCGAATTTATGTGTTGAAGTAAATCTAAGATGAAGAGGGGGAAAAAGACTGAGAAAAAAAAACATCTTTCCCAAAAATATTAGTACCAGGGAGTCAAACCGCTTGTTATATGGGTTCAGGTTCGGTTCACTTGGTTTTATTTTTAAGGGTTCGGGTTCGGTTCCGGTTTTTGGGGGGGGGGGCAATAACCCTTTTTCATCACATACAACTTCGTCAGAAGTTTTTCCTAAACAGTTACTTTTCAAGTTTGCACCTGTTTCTTAAACCTACACATAAACGCATAAATCCTTAAAATGTCAAAGCTAAGTAGTCGACCACAGACGTTACCACAGATGTGTTGTATAGCTCACAACTTACAGCAAGTAAGAAAGTCAGTACAACATAATTTTACTGCACCTGGAATCGAAGAATGATGGTCCATATCAGACCAAGAATAAGTCGGTGGTTGCCGTCCACGATATCGTGCGATCCCATGTTTTCCAAATGCACTTTCTTGCTCTTGAGGAAGTCAAGTGCTTTGGCCACATTTTCGAGACAGTGAATTCGCATTTTTCCTTTTGTCGGTTTGGGCTGCATGTAACAAGGCACTCAAATTTAACACAACATTTTAATCTACCATGTTTAATCATGGTTGGGATGGTTTGTCTTCGGTTTATGAAGTGGAATTTAAGTTTTTTGGGGGTTGTGCCAAAATTAAAAGAAAATTTAATGAGGCATTTTATTTAGAGGGTAAATAAAATTAGCAAAATTTTATCAGGTGTGCGAATTTATGTGTTGAAGTAAATCTAAGATGAAGAGGGGGAAAAAGACTGAGAAAAAAAAACATCTTTCCCAAAAATATTAGTACCAGGGAGTCAAACCGCTTGTTATATGGGTTCAGGTTCGGTTCACTTGGTTTTATTTTTAAGGGTTCGGGTTCGGTTCCGGTTTTTAAAAATGTATATTTTCGGGTACGGGTTTTGTTCCGGTTCGGACAAATTATCCGGTCCGAACCGGTTTGCGGTTTTTAAACCGGTTCAAATTTTGTTCGTTTGAATTTAATTCTACCCATCACATACCTGGCCTTATCAAACTCCAAAATATTTTTGCCCGTGCACTGTTATTTTTGACACGCCCTATAAGTGTTATGTCGCGTATTCTTCAGTGCGCTGTTTTTTTTAAAAAATCGCTAAGTATAAAACAGACTGCATTTTTTAATGGTTCGGTTCCGGTTCGGGTCCAACACCAAACAAAATATGGGGTTCAACTCCGGTTCGGGTTTTTAGAAATTCGTAATTAGCGGTTCGGGTTCGGTTCGGGTTTAAAGAAATTAACCGCTCAAACCGGTTCGCGGGTTCGGGTTCAGTTCCAGTTCGACTCCCTGATTAGTACCACAAAAAACACAATTGTAATTTTGTATCAAGATGTTTAATATTTAAATGTACCAATCAATAGGTCAAAGTTAAAGCTGAAACATAACGCATAAGCTTCCAACTCACCAATCTTTCTCCAGATAAGATTTCAAGCAGTTTCATGAGCATTTTCCCATCTCGCAAATCCATGTACAAATCCTGAATGCGACATGAAACTCTAACCAGGTGTGAATTCACCCATTTTGTGAAAGTTTTCTTCTGTACAGCTTCACGCTCATCTACAAATTGAAAGTAAAATAGTAGCCTAAATACAAAGGTTTAAATAACTGAGAACAGAAAATAGTTCTTGAGAATCAAAATCAGTCGATGGATATACATAGAATATACATACATTTCGCCTAACTGACATCTTTAGTAAACAGTGACCACCAATGACCATGTTGTCTGTTGCAGGGTCTGATACTGTTCAGCATAATCACTTTCTTTCAAGCTTTAAACTAATTTTAAGATGTTTTGTAAGGGCCTTTATCACTACATATAGAGATGTTGAAAACACATCAACAAACATAAGTTTGAAGTAGAGATTCCAGCAAATTAAGTTCTGTAGGAATAACTGTACATTGTGCATGTCCGGTGAAATAATTTAATGATGTAGGACAGCAATAGCATAAGGTCTATAAAGAGCAAAATCAAAGACCCCCCCCCCCATGTTGTCTGTTGCAGGGTCTGATACTGTTCAGCATAATCACTTTCTATAAAGCTTTAAAGTCATTTTAAGATGTTTTTGAACTTATATATGAAGGTTTTGGCTTTTTTGAAGCCTTAAATAAAACATTACAAACTTTTTTTTCTTCATCACTACATATATGGAGTAGTTGATATTGCACTGAGTTGAAAACACATCAACAAACATAAATGATGTAGGACAGCAATAGCATAAAGTGTATAAAGAGCAAAATCGAAGTGTTTTTTTCTAATTTGTACAAAAACTCAATTTAAATAAGATATTTAGGATACTTTTGAATATTATTTAGATGAAATATATTTGATTAAAAACAGTTGCAACACTGGTATTTACCTAAATTAGTAGAAAGTCAAGGACTAAACATTTTAGCAAGGCAGCAATATGAGGTTACAGGACTGAATTGTTTTGTGAATGGGGACACACATCCTAATAACTGAGTAAAAATGCTAGAAGGACGTGATATGGTCCACTGGTGCGCAAAGAAAACAGCGCCCTTGTCCGACCCGAGCAGCCATACTAATTTCTTTACACGTCACGTCACAATACAAAGGTTTCCCGCCGAAAAAATCCGCGCTAGTCAAACCGACTGGAAGCGAAAGATCGAACAAACAGACGCAACCTCTTACGCTCGGTCGTGCGCAAACGACGGTGGCGATAAGAAAGTCAAATATTAACCAGACTTTGTTGGTTAGCTCTGCCGGTGTCGAGCCGGGAAGGACTAACCCTTAATAATGCTGCCAGTCAGCCTACAACTGTACTTTCAAGTACGGTGTAACTGCAGCTAGTTTTGACTTGATCCACCAATTGTGCCCTCCACTGTTTTGCTCTTCATAGCGTCTTAACGTTGCTCAGATATTTCCAAATTGGTAATTGTTCAGTGCAATTGTGTCGCTATGTTTTTTTTTTCTTCAAGCGAAATGAACTCAAATCAAAAGTTCGTTTTTAAAAACCTATTTTTAAACACATGACAACGCTAAGACATTATTTCCCCCCCCCCCCCCCCCCCCCCCCCCCCCCCCCCCCCCCCCCCCCAAAAATTCTGTTAATACGTTATGCCTGGCAGCAACAGTGTATTCATTATTTTGAATGTATTTGTCACTAAAAATGGCTCCACCCATTACTGTAAAGTCGCAAATTTACGATTTTTTGTGTTGTGTGTAACCATGTACGAGTGCGACAAGCTTATAAAGTTTGAGAACCGCTAATAATGATTTCAGCCAGGAATAGGGTTCTAAAACCATGAACCCCCCCCCCTTTGGCGTAAATTTTACAATTACGACGTTAACGTTGAGTCATACAGTTGATTTGTTTAGGTGTGTCTTTTCTTACGTTTATAGTTTGTAGAAAAATATCGACTAACTATTCAAATTTCTTGAGGTAATGGAAATGTTAAACGTACGTTGACAAACTTAATACAAAGTAAGCTTTAAAACGATTTTCGGCGGTTAAGTTATACCAGTTTTAGATTAGAGCGAAATTCAGTGTATTGCTTTGGCATTGTCAATAACTGTGTGGAAATTAAGTCAATAACTAGTAATGTTTTTGGCAACACTTTTAACAACTTAAGCAATGTTGTGTATTACAATCTTACAATGCAACACTCATTCAGGTTGTGGTTCTTTATGCAATACTGCATTCTGTACCCCCCCCCCTGTTGTGTATTACAATCTTACAATGCAACACTCATTCAGGTTGTGGTTTTTTATGCAATACTGCATTCTGTTTCTGTTTCAAAGAAAAAAAATCACAGTTACGAAGCATTGCAATATAGTTCAGAGCAGTTATGCCCCTAATCTTTCTGGGAATCGCTTCTAGGCAATCGGAAGTAATCGCTACAACGATTTCGTTCCGGTTAGGGAAGCTGTGGTGGAGTGGCGACAAGCACAATGACGCAAACATCACAGCACATTGACTGTAGACACGCCTACAATGCTAAGCCTGGCACTGTCACAAAACTTTGTGGTTCACAGACAGAACGTTATGGAACAAGTTCTGCAATATACAGTGTACAAATCTACAAGTGAAAAACTTTGGCACAAAATGAAAGTTGACTTTGCCTGTCCAAAATGTAGTTGGTCAATGTGAATGTTGACTTTGTTTAGTGATCTTAATAAATTAACAGCTCTCCTTAGATTAAATGCAACCACATTGTTCAGTCGGTGGAACCAAATGAATGTGTTATGTGCTGTTTTTGACCATTCAACAAGCAATGTATATTTTTGGCGGACAAAGGCATTTAACCAAAATGATATTTATGTTTTTCGCTATGGGAATGTACTGTGCATCTATTTTAACACAAAATTATGTCACAATCCGTCCTTGATATCGATTATTTTAGCTTGCTAAATCGAACCACAACCCATTTTCTGTGTACCAGAGGTTCTCAACCAGGTTACTTTGACCCCATGGTTTATATTAGTCAGCACGGAAATAAAAGTGTGCAAAGATAATGTTAAAAAATTGGAGCCATTTTTATCTCCAGAGCCTGGAAAAAGCAGGAGAAAACGGTTGAGAATCGCGAAAAATGCTTTGCAATACCTTGTAGTTGCCTAATACGGCTGTCAGCAGTTGAAGGGGCACTTGTAAAGCCGTAGTCTGGGTCGTCAAAAACATGGCTACCACTGCGGCCGCGCGGGGTATTGTGTGAAGAATAGCGACCGCCGGGTCGTCGGGGTGAAACGGGGTCATCAAAGGATTCCTCGTTCGAAATCGAGCTAGATCTCGAACTGCGCTGAGAAATTGCAGCTGCTTGCATTTTCGCTAATCACTCTATTCTCTGTTTAATCCTTTCCGCTGTTTGGGCGTGAATTCCGGAAATAGTGATAGTAAATCCACTTTTGTAGGCACAGATTTTTGTGGTATTAATCCAATGTTATGAGCATACTAATCCCTACGTTTTAAGCAGCACAGAGGCGCTCATATATTTACACAGGTTATGATGTATTTGCTCTTGTGACCAACAAACGCCCTGGTTTGAACCAAAACACAGTTTTAAAGAACTAACTGTTTGACAAAGACACAAAGTACGCTATGACGTCACAACCCAATCTGTGACGAAACAAAGTTGAGAAGCAATCGATTGTTTTGATTTAATAAAACACCGTACGGTACTGTAACCAGTAAAACGTTATGCAACTCACAACTGCTGTTGTTAATTCAAAGAAAATTTCGACAACTCACAGCTTTTCACTTGCTTAAGACAACAGCCCCCATTTAAGCTCACCACTCTGCCTTAATCAACACAGAAAACCGCTTAAAGTCCGCTGAAGTTTAAACTGGTCATCACAGCGACAGGTGGCCGCATAGCGAAAGTTTACAATTCGGATTGAAATGGAATTGGTGTTTGGAAAGTCGGGATTTTGCTGTCGGACAAAAACTAGCATGAAACAAGGATGGACATAAAGGTCTCTCTCTAAGCCCAAGAGCTCAAGTGCTATCCCGAGTGCCCTTGGTGAACGGTTTTGAATGCAGATACGAGCTTGCTAGTTGTTCTGTATTTTAATTAGACGATATTGCGCCTGAAAAGTTGCTTACTGGCCAAAAGCAATTTTGGATAAATGGCACTTAATCGGTGGTTAACAAGTTTCAACTTTAAGAATGCCGAAAGAAAATTGCAAAAATACTGCTTGCTTTTTCAACACACAATTGGTTGGGATGTTTCCAATTGCACATTTTTATTTTGCAGCCGCACAGGACAAGCGAAACGAAAGCGTCACTAACACAGTAAGGTTTTATCGATTAAACCACCGACCTCTGTATGACCTTGGCACGAACGCGCGCATTTTACAAATCCGGTTGTTTATCAATCGTTAAACGTAAACATCGTTTTATACGAACGAACAAAGCAGTCCTGATACGTAAACTGGGTGCTAAACTTTACCTTAGTATTGGTGAGGTTACAGTAGCAAATTTAAACCTTATCATTTTTTATCCATTTGACAACAAAAATATCTAAAAGGGGCAGAAACATTTGGGTTTTGAAAGCTTAACAAATCCTTAAGCCATCTCAAATCATCCATAACGTATCGTCATTTAACACATCATAGCTGCAAAAACTGGCCAAAACATGTCAGTACAGTACTAACCACAACCCAAGTACTGGCAAACAAATTGCAAGCTAGTCATGTTTTAAACCAACAACCAATAATGTTTACAAAAAGGTCGAAAATACATGACTTTCTAGGTTTAATGAATCTTACTACTAATCCTCAACTATCCACGGCTATAAAATTAATCAATAACATGTCTCACTAATCCTGCTACAACACAACAGCATCAGCAGCCTAAATAAGTTCTCTGCAATCACGGGGACTGAGCCTACTTATCAATGGAGTCGCGGACCGTACACACCATAAAGTTGTACACATGCTTCAGCAAACCACGGCCATCGAAAAGCAATTAACAGTTGCCAGTTTCCGCTACCTTACAACGCTCCTATTTCTCTCACGCAGTGCAAGGCCAGCTAGCTATATTGGCGCAACTCTAGCTCTCTAGAACCAGTTTTTCCTCCTTTGAAAGTGAGTTAGGTTGCGTATTTGCACTGAAATAGTGGCTATATGACACCTGTGCTCGTGTTACCAACGAAATTGCGAGAAAAATAGGAGTAATATGGGATTTACGATTCAACTTTTGGTTTGACGGTCTGTCGAACGCAGTAATAGCTGCGTTTTTTTTCTTGCTGCAAACTTCGGCTTTTGTTGGGACAACTAGTTATTTGGTGCATAAGCATGTGCATGTTTGGTTACAATTTAAACATTAAACTTCAAGATTAACTTAAGAAAGTTTTTGGTAGATTTGTGATGCAGACCCTGGCTTTACTATTCTTATACTAGCAAGAACTTGCATAAAAATCTTCGGGCAAAAAGGCTTGAACATAGTGTTTAAAGAAACTCATACATTCATATTTACCAATTTTCCAAACACAAACTACACTTGTGTTGGCACCAGTCTGCACAACTAATTCAAAAATACCTGTTTTAAATCAGCACATAATATGCTTTTTGTGTTAAATTGGCATCTGTCTGGAAAACAATCCAATGTGGTAAATCACATTACAACATCAGTTGGTTGGTATTTACATGCTTTGTTTTCATGGAAAGTTAAAATTCAAACCTTTCACTGATTTTCAACTGTCCTAGCTGTACTTGCCCCCCCCCCCACTATTCTTATACTAGCAAGAACTTGCATAAAAATCTTCGGGCAAAAACATAGTGTTTAAAGAAACTCATACATTCATATTTACCAATTTTCCAAACACAAACTACACTTGTGTTGGCACCAGTCTGCACAACTAATTTAAAAATACCTGTTTTAAATCAGCACATAATATGCTTTTTGTGTTAAATTGGCATCTGTCTGGAAAACAATCCAATGTGGTAAATCACATTACAACATCAGTTGGTTGGTATTTACATGCTTTTCGTGGAATGTTAAAAACCAAACCTTTCACTGATTTTCTCTAAAACTGACAACTGTCCTAGCAGTCCTTGTGTTCAAAGAGCTTTAAGGCAAATTAAACACTTTCAAATTGCTTGAAATTTCTACATAACAGAAAAAACATAAAACCACAACTGCCGTAGGTTACATTTCTGTCTAACATAAACCACATTACATCCAACCATCCCGATTTGACCTCGCCTACACAAACTACCCGACTTCAACCAATTGCATTCGTCGCTTCTATCCAGCAATAGTTGAACACAGTTGTTTCAATAATCACAAAATCGATTGAACGAGTTCGACAGTAACGAACAGATCGACGTGTATTGCGATTTCCGAACGCCCTGCCTTGCTCCATGCTGGCACAATTGAGTGAGAGAGGTTACAAAGAGCACAATGGCCGACGTTTCCATACAAAACAAATAGCGGTTCACTCGTGAGAGCAATTCGGGTTCTGAGCGCTGTAAGAGCTGCTGGCCGTTCTTGGCTGTTCAGAATAATAGACAAACGATTGTGAATTGAGTAAATAACAGGCTATTCATGCTGGAACTATTGTGGGGTAGTTTGGAGCAAATCTGAGGCTCTAGTGTGAAGATTGATCACGAGAAATGTAAAAGTTGGCGAAAGTGAAAACAATAGTGACAATTTAATTATCTGATCTTATTACAGGAAAACGAGTGGATAGGTACTCGCTTTTGCTGATTTAAAACGCTAACAGTTGTGACAGAAGAATATCAATTGCGACACCCTTTTTATAAATGGAAACGCCTATAAAAAGTGGGCCTTACAACCTTCCTTTATTTTTTGTTATACTTTGCAGTTCGCTACCTTAGTCCTTAAATCTAGTAGTTTGTCTGTTGCTAACAAAAGTTGCATGGATATTTTTTTCGTTTTACACACATTATAGGTTCATTAAAACATCCGTAAAAAAACACACCACGTTAGTAGTAACCTTTTGCGCTTTAAAACCATTGCAGCAAAATCCCAGTCTTTTTAATTATGATGATAGAAATATATATTTCGCCAATTCGCTAAAATCCGTTCGTTATTCAACCTTTTTTGCATAACATGACACGAAGTGCAAATCACACACACACAAACACTCACGGTTCTCAAAACCCTAAAAATACGCATAACAAAGGCATTCTACAGGTCTGCAATCTAACAAAACGCAAGCACCACATGAATGGCGTTCAATCAAGACATAACTTTCCGTTGCTGTCCTTTTTCGACTAACAGGAGAGCCACACAAAATATATGGGAATACGTTTTCTTACAGACACAAGCAAAACGACAAAAAACATTCAGCATGTCTTCATCTCAACTCAAGCGGGTTTCCGAGCTAGCATACTTTAAGATCCTGCTATAATATTTAAATTAGTTTTAGGTTGCGAGACGTTTAGAATCTGCACACTATGCTACGTAATTCGTTTGTTTGTTAAAAATGGCCCACCATCTTTTACTGCTTTTGCCTACGTTGTTAAACAGTAAAAATAACACACATGATTTAAAACGTACGCCTATTTAGGTGCGCAAACGCTACTAATAAAAAATCACCTGTCGGAAGCCATCTTACTACGCCTGCCAAAAATCGTAGGAACACAACATAACGCCTAACAAAAAATCTAGTTGTCGTTCACACACATATAGCAGCTAAGTCAGGTAGCCATCATTTTATTCAGCAACGCCCATCCTCACTAATACAACATCTCGCCAATCAAATTCAGCGAAGCGCGAACGAGCTATTTAGAATCTTGAAATCAATGCCTTGTCACGTGACAGCGCCGGGTCAGTTACACAAAAGACCTGCTTACGTAGCAGTGACGTCAACCACAACACTGGCACAGAAATTAAGGAATCTTGCAGTAGTAGCACCTGCTGAGAGGCTGAGCTATTGTGAAGTGGCTCGCGTGACGGTTGCTGACAAGAATATTCTGCTACTTTTGCATAAGTTTACTGCAATTTTGTGATCTATGGTAGTTCAACTTTTCATGATCATACACACAAGCTCCCTAAATGCACTGGGGATATATGTGAGCAACATTAAATGTTCACGCGGTTGCCACACATCAGTTAATGTGCAGCATAGATTTTTGTGTGTCTGGGCATTCACACAAGCTCCCTAAGTACACTGAGGACCACTTTCAGCAACAGTGGATGTGAATTCTGTGGCCACATACAACTTATGCGCAGAAAAGATTTTCATGTCTACGCAATGCGTAACGATACTGGCCTGCTGCAGATTGTTCAGAATTGCTTGTAGCCTGTGCAAGCAGCGAGTATCTTTACACGCACAACAGAGGGATTCGATGCAGCAATGTGATAAGCAACACAAAATCAATGTTTGCCACACGATAGACATATTGGTTTGTCATGGCCTGACAGAATTATAATAATATTGGATTGCCCAAAAGCATTACATTCACCTGACACGCAGTTACGAATCAACTGAAAAAATACCAGTTCACATGTATAATAGACATAGAATGAATCAACATGAAAAATGGCTCGATTTTGGCATTTAAGAAAATTGCAATGACCTCGTGAAGTCGCTGGAACGAATTGAACTTCCTTAAATTGGATTTTGACGTTTCCAACATAGATCACCTAATTTCACAAAAGTAACTTTAAATTATCAACCAAAATGAAACGACATTACTTCGTCGGTGGTTAAGTTACGGAAAAACTGGTTAATGCGGATTTTTATTTCAATTCTATTTACGGTGCATTTCCAGCAGGTCACAAGCCCGCAATTTGCGTGGCGCGTTTCTGACTCCGTTACAAGCAAATTACAGTCAAATGCCCAACGGTCTCACAAAAATGCGCGTCCCTTTGCGTCCATGTTATCGATTCTCTAATTTTGACGGCAAGAGGAATGACAGCGGAGCTAACACAATATATATCGTTACCATGACTAATTAATTTACAAAAAAGTTCTGCACGAAAGAAAATGGTCCTGTATCTTTTCAACGATCTACATCCAAAGTAAAATATTCGCACTGTGGAATTAAATACGGGCCTTATTGAAAGATGACTTAACTGAACAGGATCTTAGGTCAAAAAATTTAAGTAACGAGATGACTTATTACATGCAGTAAACCTCGGTGAATTCAGGACCGTTTGAACCAAAAAAAATGTCCGAACTATACCCCCCCCCCAAGTTCTGCACGAAAGAAAATGGTCCTGTATCTTTTCAACGATCTACAACGAAAGTAAAATATTCGCACTGTGGAATTAAATACGGGCCTAATTAAAGACGACTTTACTGAACAGGATCTTAGGTCAAAATATTTAAGTAACGAGATGACATATTACAGTCAACCTCGGTGAATTCCACCACGTTTGAACCAATGTCCGAACTATACGAAGATCCGGATTAACCGATGTCGATTAGTTAAAGCCTTACCACATTACAAATCATTTGTACCTTCAGTTTTGTCCGAATTAAACGAATACCTGTATTAACCGAATCCGGTTTTACCCAGGTTTACTGTACTTTAGTGCCAATTTCGTCCACCCCCCCCCCCCACATTACCAATCATTTGTACCTTAAGTTTTGTCCGAATTAGGCGAATACCTGTATTAACCGAATCCGGTTTTACCCAGGTTCACTGTACTTTAGTGCCAATTTCGTCCACAATTGCTTCATGAAATTGATAACAAATCCGTACATACGCAATATTTTTAGGCAAGGTTTTCGGACAAAGTAACGATCAACATAAACATAACACAGCTATGGGCTAACTCAAACCGTCTTCTAACAATTTTCAACATTAGTTGATCCTAAAACGAAGTGTGTAATGTAGCGGCTTTGCAAGCCTGAACTGGTGAAATATTAACTAATGGAGCAACGATAGAGTCGAACAATACAGGGCGTACAAAGCTCTCATATTCATTGCCACGTTTTTCTTCAAATTTTCAGCTGTAAAACCCCAGAGGCCTATTCAAGGTCGACTGGGGTAGATACAATTGACGCACTTTTTAAAGTTTAGTGAACATTGATGTTTTTATGTGACGGCTGTTCTCAAGGCTAGGGGTGACAGTGTTTTACTGCGTTTTTAGTGTTAACTGGTTCCAAACAGGGACAAACCCCCCCCCCCCCCCCCCCCCCCCCCCCCCCCCCCCCCCCCCCCCCCCCCCCCCCCCCCCCCCCCCCCCCCCCCCCCCCCCTAGCGGGCGGTAAAAACGGCCTACATCAAAGATATTGTGCAAATGCTGCTGCGCTTCTACTTCTTTTCACCTTTTTCAAGTTTTACAATCGATTTGCACTGTAGTAGCGCGAGTCATAAGAAAACAAAACCATATAAATATAAAATACAAGACAAAACTAAAAACATTTTCGACAAGCATTATAGTAACAATATAAGTAACATAACCTACTGATGACATACAGAAAAAAACATACAAAAATTGCCAAAATTGGAAGAACCCTGAATCGACGGAAAAAATTAAAGACTACAATAACTGTGCGACGAAAACACCTCGACTTTGAAACCGTAATCATTAATGCAAAATCACAGTAACAGTATAGGCAGCTGCAAAGTTTAGAGTAAAATACACGCGCAAAAAAAACGTTGGCTTTAAACCAATGCCTAACCCATTTTGCACTATCATGGTCTATTTCAACACAACTAATACTCTATCTACTAGAAAAACATGAACACTGCAATACCCTAACGAGGCTCACATAAAATAACGGACAATAGTCGAAAAAAGGGCCTTAAACTGCGAAACGTGGGGTCTGGGGAAAATGTAATGATTAACCAGCGATAAAAAACGCTGAGAATAAGCTGGGAGGTGTTGGTTCAAGTAGGACTACGTCAACCTTCGGCCTATTGGAATCAAACAACGCTGTGGTGAAGAGATCGATTATTAACGACTAACAGTAGTTTAGATTGCGCGGGATCATAACTATGACGTCATGATTTCTAATGTTCAAAGTTGGGGGTTTAATTGGGGGGCGAGTTTTTAAAAAGCGATTAAAGGTATTTAAGCAACTAAGTCTGTTTTTACAGGCGTTTTTCGCCCAATATAAGCGACTTTAATTCTATTATTGCAGCGTCATGCTTGCGTCGCTATGTAAATGTTGTCTTTGGCAATGTTGGAAAAACGTATAAAACATTGAAAGCGGTAATTAAAGAGAAGTGGGATGGAAAAATTGCTCCATTAGGATGGAAAAAGTTACAACAAAAATCACGACCTCCAATGAACACATTCTATAAGCGTTCGTGTTTTACTACGTTGCATAAACTTATCTCAAAACGGCCTTTTGTAAAATAACAACTTTTTTTACACCCCAATCCTAATTCCACTTACCCACAGCAACGTAACTAATTGCAATGCGCTGTTTTCAGTATTTCATTTGCAGTGTTTGCATGTGTAAGGTTTACACAACGAGGTAGCCCGTAAAAAGTAAGGTCTCTGAAATAATATATTCTCATCAGGGTCAAGCCCCCCCCCCTGTTTGCATGTGTAAGGTTTACACAACGAGGTAGCCCGTAAAAAGTAAAGTCTCTGAAATAATATATTCTCATAAAGGTCAACCTTTTCTGAATAACAGTGTCTGCTCAGACTAATGAATGTAAAGCCCCTATAAGATCCGACTGTGGTGAGATTCGAACCCATGACGAAAGATTTTTGTTTTAATTTTCACATTTTGTGTCTCAACAGTAGTCAAAAACGCCAGATCAGGTTTCACGTCAGAAACCAACAACCTAACCCAACCAAATACAAGCCACGTTTACGACAACGCCCCCAAGCGGATTGGGCTTAACCTTGACTGTAAAGTACATCCGTTGCTTCACCAACATAACTACTTCAAGTAGAACATTGAGAGCACTCGATTCAAAAGTTTCAAAGCCATACAAGTGGCGAGTACATGAACTGTAAAGTTGCACGAGCAACGATTTAAGCCAAGCAAAAGAACTTCGACGTTTTCTGGTTTTACGACAGAGTGTTTGTTACGCTTTAGGGCAATTATTATTTTTTTCAGACATTTTAGGCTTTGAACTATTTTTGCCTTAGGAAAATCATTCGTGGTTTGAATGAAAATTTAAAGAAGTACAAACTGTATTGAGTTGAAAAAGTCGCAACAAGACATGAAACTTTCACTACCTTTTTTCTTAAAATTCCTTTTTGTTCCCTAACTACAGGAATTGGAGGGGGAAATGATTGAAAAGTTCTGTAAAATATTTTCAAACATCAGCCGATACACAAAGACATCGCAGCAAACTCCGTACATGCTTCGCAACTTTTCGGAGAATCAACTGAACAGCTTACAAAGAACTAAGGCTGCCGTAGAATTGACATTTTAATTATAGGGTTTAGTCAAGAGCTCCGTACTCTTCATTGAAAAGCCTTGTGCACAATGCAAACGATATATAATGCATTAGGAGGCAAGGCATTCACATTAAGGATACAAGCATGCTAATCTTTAATCGCATGTTGCACAAAAAGATTATCCAACAGCAGGGGCAAAAAGTGGACATACATTGGTCATCGGCAAATTAGTATATATGCGTGTTTTCATCCCCCCCCCCGATACAAGCATGCTAATCTTTAATCGCATGTTGCACAAAAAGATTATCTAACAGCAGGGGCAAAAAGTGGACATAAATTTGTCATCGGCAAATTAGTATATATGTGTGTTTTAGGGACAGAAAGTTAGTTGTTGTTGCAAAATGTTTCTAGAAATGCTTTTTTCAGGGCATTGGGGTACGATTTACACAATTGTCTGTAAATATAAAAAATCTAATGTTTTACTGTACCTAGCACTTTCCTGTTGCGTCTTGCTTTGAATTAACATATTAATAGAATGAATGAGCCTGTTTCCTAAACTTGACAAACTAGAATGAATTGACTATGTGTAATTTCTCTTCATTGAGCTACATCGTTGTGGTAATAACCAGCATATATTTACCCATGAGAACATCGTACAAATGACAGTGATAATGTGGATGAATTCTAACGTGGTCTCAGGATGAATTCTAATGTATTCTTTGTTAACAAAATAGTTCCCCGCCGTGAATTAATAAATTCGAATTTTGTTCAGCTCGGACTTTCACTGAGAATATCCGAGCAGTGCGTATTAGCAAAGTTAAATGGGAAACATTGTTATATTACGCTAACCTGCGAGTGCCTTGATGCGATTCTGTTCGAACTGACGAGCTGAGCTGTTATCCAAATCCTCATCGTCTTCATATTCAGCAGTATCCCATCTCTTATCAATATATTCCTCCATGTCGTATCCCAAATCTTCATTGCCATTATCCACGGCAGTCTTTTGCGCTGTTTGTCTAAAAAAAGTCGGGTGTTACAAAGAACTGTAAACATGCAGAAAATGCTACTTGTAAAAATGTGAAAAAATCCCAATTGTTAATTTTCAAAATTCAAAACTCCAAATAAAAATATAAAATAATCAAAACAGTATTCGGTCAAGGGCATTTATTTTTTACTACTTCGGTTTTACCAGTTGTTAACAGTTAATGTGTTGAAATGTTGGGCTATTTAGCAGTTTACACCGCACAATGCTACAAACGGCAAAATGTAGGCGTTGCTTATTGGATTTTTGTTGCAATTCTAAACTAGCGTGAAAAAATGTAGGTTACAAGGAAGCAGGACTATTTGCCCATCGCGTTCATAGTTTCGCTTAATAAAGCTCTTAGGTTAAGGTCGGGGTTTGAACCACGGACCTTGCGACTTTTTTGACTAATAAACGCTTTCACAAACAACATCAATATCTGTAACTGCAAATCCAACCCTATTTAACAACGCTAAGAGAAAAATCGACTATTTCTTTTGCGTCAAATCCACAGAAGATCAAAGACTTACGGGGCGACAGCGGAAGCTGCGTTAATCTCGAACTTTCTGCTTTGTTGGACTTCACCGGCCATCTTAGATCGCACAACTTGCTCCTGAACTTCAACAGACTCGGGTACTAAGTTGTTGAGATCGTCACGTGCAACGTTGTCCAGCTGCGTCGAAACGCCACCACTCTGAAATGTGGTCGACTGCGAATAAGCGAACATGAATTGCGAGAATGCGGCTTCATATTGCTTTGGAATTTACAAGTCGCTTGGGAGTGCTTCAATGGAAAGTTCAGCCACATAGTAACGGAAAATGTACAATACAACCTGAGTGCTGCTGGTAAAATATTCTGATCCATAAGTGTAAGCGGGTTTGAAATTCCCGGCCATAACCCGACTTTTGTTTCAAAGCCCGAACTTGGCCCGAATCGTTTTTTGTTTTAAAGCTCAAATAGACACTTAAACTGTACGAATTATACGATAAGTACGTTTTATACAACTCGGGTAGCAATTTTGATCTTAGTTAAGCTTTTTTAGTTATTTTGAACCCCCCAAATGTGCTAACTGTATCGACACATTAGGGGCAGATACGTTGAAAAGTTTAAATGATTTTTTCACTTATGAAGCCGTAAGTTATATCGAGACGTATAAGTTAGAAGTTGGCAACGATTATTACTAATTAATTTGTAGTTTGGAAGTCAACTGTCTCTCAATTTCTTTATCCCATAAAACATTTTGTCTCATGATAGAACGTGCCATGCTCAGTTTAACTTGCAGTGTATCTTAATGTTATCGATAAAAACGTTTTTACACAGACGTTTAGGACGTGTCAACATAGCATCCAAAAACATATAAATAACACATTTCTAATAACAAAAAGTATACAAAGGTGTAATAAACATAAATTAAAACACTAACTTGGCTTTGTCCAGTGAAATATTGTCCTTGGGAGATTTGAGTAGATGTAAAATGTGGTCCACCTTCAGTGGATGAGCTGACAGTATGAACTTGTCTGCTTACTGTTTTAGAAGATGAGTGGTAGTGTCTCACCGATGATTTTGTTTCGATCACTTGTCTATTAGATAGTTCCACCTGCAATAAAAACAGTTACTCATATAAATTGCAGAAATTTCTGAAACAAAACTTCAATCTAAGTTGAAAAACTTAAATTGTTACATAAAAATTTAATAGAACATGAAAAAAGCGATTTAGAAAGAGACCAAAAGTGTAAAGAAAAAATTTGATTATTCTGACAATTTTGACTTGAAAGTTATTTTTTCCTGAATCATTTCTTGCTCCTATATATTTTACCAAATATGCTAAAAACTTTAATCTGCATTGGAGAGTGTATAAATTAATTAGATTTGGCAAAAGTTATCATACACAAAAACCTGCAACATAAAAAAACATGAAAAAAAACAATTTAGAAAGAGACTAAAAAACGAGATTATTCAGACAACTTTGACTTAGAAGTTATTTTTTCCCATTTTATATATTTTTTTCTTATATCCCCCCCCCCGTTATTCTGACAACTTTGATTAGAAAGTCATTTTTTCATATTCTGAATTATTTCTTGCTCCTATATATTTCACCAAATGTGATAAACTTTAATCTGAATTGAGAGTATATAACTGGATTTGGCAAAAGTTATCATACACAAAAACCTGCAACATAAAAAAAACAATTTAGAAAACGAAAAACTAGATTTTTCTGATTATTCTGACAATGTTGACTTGGAAGTTATTTTTCCCATTTTAAATTATTTCTTGCTCACTATTTTTCACCAAATATGATGAAGAATCAAGACTCACTGTTTGATAAATCGGATTCAGGGCTTGCAAGTGCTCTGAAGAAACATGATACGTCCCTCGAGGATTGCCTTGTTCGTCCAATTCCTGTGAAACCTGCTCCTAATTAACACAACAGGTGCAATGAGACCTATTTCATCACTACAGAAAGCTTAAAAATTTAGTATCGAACATAAGCATATGCGTTACATGTTAGTAGGAACAAATTGCTTAAGTAAACGCTCTGTTTTTTTCTGTGACCCCCCCCCCTCATCACTACAGAAAGCTTAAAAATTTAGTATCGAACATAAGCATATGAACAAATTGCTTAAGAAAAAACTCTGTTTTTTTCTGTGTCCCCCCCCCCTTTACAACATAATCACATCTAAACACAACTTCATTCAACAACACCAATTCGTTGAGGACCCCCCCCCCGGATTGAGGACACCTTATCAGGTACATTTTTATGCGATTAAAGGTAGTTTTTATTTTTAACTTGAATGTCTGAAATTATGTAAAAAGGTATCTTACAATCTACACTAAATTTGTGAGAAATATATAACTACTGGTTTAGGCTAAGATGGGTGAATGTCTCTACTCTGGATTGAGTTACAATGTAATCAAAATCCATGATCTAAGTTTGTGCGAGCTAAAACAATAGCAAGCATAAACAGACATGCCTTTACAACATAATCACATCTAAACACAACTTCATTCAACAACACCAATGCTTTGATGTTACACTACACACACTGATTTGTTCAAATCATCAAACCGCACCTGCACTAAGACTTTCTAAGACAATCCTAACAATTTTATGTGGGCAATTTAAGCAGTTTTATGTTAATTTTTAAGACTAAATTTCAGTAACGTTGAGTTAAAGTTTAAATGGAAAACATATTTTTAACGAATTAAGACTGCGCCAATATACACTTAATGACGAATGTAAAACGTTTTTAATACTGCTTCCTTAGTCTAATATTCTGCAAACGGCTACGAAAAAACGTTACTGCAAAAATGTCTGCACTATTTTTTTGCGTTTAACTGCTTAAAAACGCTAAAGTAAGTACAGCCAACTTGCTAGCGTTGACTTTCATTAACAAAAGACATGCAAATGTGCAAGGAAACGCGGTTGGAAAACTCAGTTAAGTGTTCCAATTAGGGTAATGGGTTTACTGCTGGAGAGAAGAGCTCTCAATTGCGGCTCGACTGGACGCCGTAAGGACGAGTTCATCTATCACAGTATTCCGGACTACAAAGCTATCACGCTGTCCAACGAATGCAAGGATTGACCAGAGCCACCCAGCGCTAAATGGTCGGTAAAAATGCAATTAATGGGATTAGAGTTGAGTGATAACAGTGTGTTACCAAATCGATTGTTTTCAATATTGATTTTATTGACAAACAATGTGTTTTTTCTGTCGTTTGTGGTTTAATATAAACTTGTGCAGTTGTTGGCACGCGCGAGTAAAACTTTAATAAAACGTCCGAAATCGGCAAATTGTGGCGTAATTGGTCTTAAATGAAAATGTAGACTTCCATTATTCCTATTTCGTTTCTGAACGTTTAAGGTTTCTTCATGATAATGCCCCCCCCCCCCCCCCCCCCCCCCCCCCCCCCCCCCCCCTGTTCTGCCGAAAAGACGAAGTGTCAAGCCGCAAAAATAGCGGGTTTCAACGTGCAACCACCCAGAAACGAACCATGTGTTTAAGTTAAACATTTTTGCTGAAACGAATAGTCGATTTTTGCGTTGTGTGCTAAAGGACGCATGCACGAACCACGCTCCCCCCCCCCCTGTTCTGCCGAAAAGACGAAGTGTCAAGCCGCAAAAATAGCGGGTTTTTAACGTGCAACCAACCTGAAACCAACCTTGTGTTTAAGTTAAACATTTTTGCTGAAACAAATAGTCGATTTTTGCGTTGTGTGTTAAAGAACACATGCACGAATTACGGGTTTGTTGCCATTAAACAAACCTACACTTTACTTCGACGGAAACTTGGGTTTATTTCGCGTGGTAAACGAAAACACAGCCACAATATCGCTCTAAAACAGTGTTTTTCAACCGTTTTTTTCGGCGGCCCATTTTAGCAACGCAATCTTAATAATGACCCGCCTTAAAAAGTTCATCGTTTTTTTGACAATAACCAAATTAAAGTTTGACTTTATCCACAAAATGGTCTTAGCTTGCTAGTTATTACATCTATTTTAATGCGCCTTGTCCAAACCGCGTAGCGTCTATTTTCTTATAGGCAAATATTTTTGCAGCTACGATTTTTCCACCCAACAAAATAAACCCAACTCAACCCAAAAGGTGCCAATTTTGCTACTTCAATGAGGTTTCTACCCGACACGTAACAAACAATATTGAATCTGTACATGAAGTCATGCAATAAAGCGTTTCTTTCATCTCTCTGCCTCGTACATCACTCACCGGGATCTCGTATTGGAAAAGAGCAAGTGACGACTGACAGGCATAAAATAGTATGTGGTACAGTATAAGGAAATCTGTATATCGTATTCAATACGATGCAAGGACATCAATAAAGGGTTAGATATGTTTAACGTTTAATAAATCCTTAGAAAGTGAAGAACGCTTCTACAAACTTGAAACGTGCCAACTTGCATTTTTTTGCAAAATACGTTTTGGGGGTCTGTGGATAAAATAATGGATCTATAAGGGTCAATCGTATCAATCCCAAGGCGCTTTTCATCGCGTGTGTAAATTTTAAAAAGTTTAAGGTACCCATTCCTGACCATAAGAGCGGAACGCCAATCTTATAGAATGCCAACGTATACAGTTTGAAACGTGTATGTCTTTAAATTCTAAACCACGCAATTGCCTGGGCTGTTATACAACGTGCTAAATAACTTGGAAAAATCTAGCTGCATTGTCTGCTAGATTAGGAAATAAGGTAACTTCGAAAATACAATTTTATGTTCACAAAGTGTCTTGAACGTGTGTTAATTCAAGCGTAAAGTCGTTGTCGCGCAGTAAAGCGTGTTATCGCAAAACAGTACAACTCCAGTTTGCCGCAATTTGCATTCACACCGATTTGTTTTTGACTCAACAAACAACAGTCGCACACTGCCAACCGGACTATGTCGAATTCCCAAGTGCCTCGTATCTTGAAGCAGGAGTGGCCGACACGTCAATCACGAGATAAGCTCTCTGTGTGCTAACATGCTGAACTGTACCAAGAGGTTAAATACCAACACACAAACGGAAAACTCGCAATAACCCCCCCCCCGATAAGCTCTCTGTGTGCTAACATGCTGAACTGTACCAAGAGGTTAAACGCCAACACACAAACGGAAAACTCGCAATTGGGCTGTTGCAGAGGTCAACGCCAATTAACGCTACTCGCCCTTGTTATTACCTCGTCTTGTGACATCACACACTGGCATTGTCTAGTCAAGCACGTGACTGAGATTGTTTATGTTTAAATGGCGCGAAAACAAGTAACTGAACTCTGCCACGAGGTAGTTAGTACCAGTCGTGCTAGAATAGGCGTAACTATGTATTTTAAGGTTATTCATTCTAAACTTACAGTCGGTGAAACGGAAAATTATTGTATGGGTATGAATGCAATATGACTATCACGCCTTTATTTTCAATTTCGTTTCTCTTTATTGACTTTGGAAGTTATGTGTGGGGTAACTTTTTAAATGTGGCTGAGTTGACGTGTTTCGTTTTCAAGTTTTAGAAGATTAATCGTTTTTTGTTCAACTTTAGTTTACCGATGACAAACTAAGTAAAAAGAAAACGAAGATATTTAACAAAACAAAAGATCAAACTTAGCTTACTTAGACATAATATCTATCTTAATAAAGTCAGGAACGCACAGATTAAAATGCAAAGGACAATGTCAAGGATTAGCGAAACAGCCTAGCGCTTTTTCTGTGCAAAGCCGCCATACAAAGACCCGCTGTGTTCGACCGCTTCAGTGGGCAAAAATCGAGCGACTACTTGCATCGATCCACGAAAGTATAGCAAACCTCTCCAGTCACGTGACTCTGGTCGCTTGCATTATTCATGCGCCTGTGTTACTGCATCAAGAACCCAGCAACTCAACTACCGCCTCTCCCAACTGTTGAATATATTTTGGGAGTGTGGCACAAGCTGTAGAAAATCTAACAGTTTAAACAACCATGTTTACCGTGAAATTCAAGCTTGGTAAACATTTGTGTTGCTACGATTTCTTTCACCAAGCGAAATACACTGAACCCATAAACATTTCTTAGGCAAATCTAGATACATGTTTAGTCATGTAATATACCCTCTAAGAAATATTTTATAAAGGGCCATCACTACTCTGCTTGAAACATATTGTGGTAAAAAAACTACAAAAACGTATGTTTAGTTTTTTTTAGATAAATAATTCAAAATCTATTTACAATTCTAAATTCAATTTGATACTTTTAATCAACAGCAAATAGCAAAAAATGTTCCACAGTATCAACGATACAATATGATTAATACTTCAATCTTTAGTGTATCTCATCTACTCTACTCCGCTGATCAATTAATACAGGCTGCTGGAATTTTAAAAGGCCTTTAAAAATGGGCATATTACCAGTTTAATGACCAAAGCAAACAGCTCAATACCCTTTGCCTTCTACATTGTTTAAATAAAATACCTAGCTACAGATTGGTTGCGGCCCAACACAAACACATAGTAACGCACATAATCACCTCCTGCTGGGCAATGCATGCACAACATTCAACACTCAGGCCAAAAAATGTGCAATTTTATACATGGTATGGCAAAAAATAAATTACAGAACAACACCATTTATTAGTTTGATCAAAAGCAACAATAAAAGAGAGATGGTATACAGTTAATTTTGCACTCATGATGACAACAGTAATTGTTGACAGTTTGCAATAAAATCTATATTATGTACAAGCCCTGCAATTATGCACTTGGTTAAGCACTTGCCAAATGTTTTGAGTGTATCAAATGCCATCGAGGTATTAACACCATTTAGCTTAAACAAGACATATATACTATTGTTTCCTGCCTAACACAATTCAGGAAACGTCTACCAACCAATTGAGGAACAAATATAGGACATATATATTTTACATATGTATCATTCACATACACAACCAAGCAAGCAACAAATAAACAAGCACACCAAAAAATGTTTCTTTAGCCACCAATCAAAGCATGAAAACAAATTCTAACTTATTGCTCTTTGCCAATAAGTAAAAGTTGTTCCTTTGTTTTGCAGATTATGTACATTTAAGCGACAAAAACAATGATGCATTTTTTGTTTACTACAATGAAGCAACATGTATTGTTTGTTTTTTTACTTACAAACTGCTCCATAATCTGTGATGAAATAAGATTCTTCAAAATAACTATAATTTATCACTAAAAACTTTTTATTTTACTTTGTTACAACAGGTAAACCGATATAACATCTTTATTGGGTATATAAATAAACAAAGAAATATATCAAACTTGTCATAAAATATAAAAATAAACAAAATATATATATTTATTAAAAATCTGAAAAAATAAGTAAAAAACAAACCTTTGGTTCAGCAGCCTTTCAAATGCAGTTTTTTCTTGTTAATTTGGAATTTTGTCAGCACAGACTAATATCCTAACATAAACAAAATAAAAAAAAATTAAAACAGATTGTGGAAGAAAATATTATTTACCTCAGCTTTTATTTTAACCGTACATATTTGGAACAGGAACAACAATTGTTATTTACAAAAACCGGAATAAATTGCTTTGCGTTATCATAAAGAAGCTAAATCTTTGCTTAGACAATTTAAGCAAACATTGGGTTTGGCATCTAGCCACAAAACAAATAAAATCACTGGATGACCACTTTTAACTGTTGAGGCATTGTACACAAACCCAAGTGTACAATTCACTCCAAATTATTCTACTTTACAAGCAAAGAAACCACTAATTGCACCATTAATTTTATTTAATTTTGCAAGAAGTCAGAAACCAAACTGTTTGGCAGTATAAAATTGTGGCTGCAAAGTGTAATTTTTAAAGAAATATAACAATCATTATCAGTAAAGTGGTCCCTTGTGCACAAATAATTTCATAAACAGAAAAAGTGTGAAAATTTAACAGCAATAACATTTTTTGTTCATATTGCGACCAAGCAAAAATTATTATAGACCTGAAATCCCTTTATTTATGGAAACATTTCACCAAAAATTGCTTAAAACTAAAGCTGTATTATGCTTTTTAAGCTTTAGCCTGAACCCTAAATGCTACTGCGCAGCGTGCACTTGCAGCAAAAACTCAATCTATAAAGTCTCTTAAAAAACTGATGTTTGTGTCAAAAAAAAACTAAAAATGCGATTTTTTTTTCTACCCCAGCATATAAACACGAACAAAATACTAAAATTCATCATTTAAAGTGTAGCAGATAATTCCAGACGAAAACTCATTATGCAGACGCCTCTTACAACAAGCACGCTACTCAACTCACGTCCATCAAATCAAATCTCACAACCTTTTGTCTATCAAGCGAACTCTTCACTTATTTTTACCCGCCCAAAAACAACTGCATCAAAATGCCCCAACAGCACCGTCTAGCGGCACAAGTTTTTCCGGTTGCTGAGAACTTGCTTAGTTGCTTGCGTATTTAAATTTTAAACCGTAGTATATATGAGCATGATGTTTCTTCTGTAAAGTGCTTTACCCAAAAACAAAACTGTGACCTAAACTTTTAGTTCTTTATGACTTTCTAAACTTAAGCAACTATAGTTTACACACACGAGCAAAACTGATTTATTTTAATTGTATTATTTTGTTCACGTGAAACTTTACGCAACAAACATAGTAACACTATACTGTTACACAAAAAAGCGGAACAATTAAGTTGTTGTTGTTGTTTTTACTTTAGTAAAAATAATTACACAAAAGTGTTTTGAGAAAGACACAAGACAGGGTTGTGATACCTTCCAACTCAAGGAGGTTGTTGTATTGCGGCACCTCTCAAATATGTTATGTACCCTGCGTCAAAACAAGGCTTGTAATATCTTAGAGCAAACGGGGCCAACATGTTGTTAGTTATCACAGTTCAAATACGCAAACACGTCAGTACCGAAATGTTTCATAAATGTTGGAAAACACGTGCAAGACAAGTTAAGATGGTTCATACAGGGGAGATGCATAAGGTAGGACAGCTTAATGCCAGTAAAATCTGTATGCAGACAATAAAGGCAGTGGTTCTCAACATTTTAAAGCATGCGGCGCAATAAAGAACTAAAACTTCCTTTCGCGGCACACTTCGCAAGTAAACATAACAAAAGTTGTTCAAAGAATGATAATTTTCAACTTTATTATGATGGTTTAAGATGCCCGGCACACAGTTTGAGAACCACTGCAATAAAGTATCGCTTTTTGTGCTTGGAAGTGTTCTGGAATTGCGAAGAAAACATGTGTTACTGTAAAAGTGCAGTTGTTTGGTTGGTAGGTTGAATATTAGAGTGAGTATCATCCCCCCCCCCCCCCCCCCCCCCCCCCCCCCCCCCCCCCCCCCCCCCCCCCCCCCCCCCCCCCCCCCCCCCCCCCCCCCCCCCCAAAACGTTTTTTTTTTTTCGATAACAAACTATATATAAAATGACGTTTATTTATACTAAACATTTCGTAAACAGTTTATGCCATTGTCTTAAAAATAAACATTAGGAAAGCGAGAATGATCTCGTGAACAACAAATTGTGTGTAATTATGTAAATCTAATGGCTGTATTATGATTCTACCCTAAGCACGTTTGAAATTTATTATGTAAAGAGGACGTAAATATCATTTAAGTTTGGGTATTAACTTTATTTGAATGTTTTGAGATTCTCCCTTTACCGTGTTTAAACGTGATGGTGTTGGATTTATATTTGGACTTTGATTGAAAATGACGTTGCAAATAAAACAGGCTCATAAAAAGATTAATTCTGTTAGTGTAAAAATAGTGTATTTGGGGTAAAACGATTAAGGTATGAGCAATTGCGTTTCCTTAAGGAATTGTACAAAGACTGTACATGTCTTTGACAAAACTATATGATTATGTGTATTTTTCTTTTTCCTATTAAATTTGCAGAAAGGTTGTGTTTATCATGTTGTTATTTATCAGCAATGGTTGTTTATGTTTAATTTTATACGTATTTTAAAACCGACTGCAAGCACAAACAAACCGAGACAATAACGAAATCTTGTTTAACTTTGCGCTAATCGCCTAACTTCTTCTATCAAAACAAACAAATCAAGTCATTGAGCTAACACCGTTTGCAGATGGCCAACCGGTGGTGCTTACAAGTTACGTGGATCGTAAGTCCAGGAGGTCTTTCTTGCCTTGTGACCTTCATTCACTACTTTATCTTCGATTAATGTTTGATTTTGACACTGGCCACCTTTCTCAGTGTTTACATAGCTGTAAAGGAGATCCGCCAATCGTCATCGTTTCGCTACTCGATTAACTACAGGCAGTTTATCTATTCGACAGGGTGCTTACTAATTGATAACATCTTAACTTTTGCCAGGCTCAAAGCGGTAAACATAGGCTATAACGGGCCGTTAGAGTACGTCAAATGCTTTCAACGATATCAGTATAGCTTTTAAATATAGTGTGCTCAAACTATTCGATTTTGTATATTTTGCCAAAAAAACCATGTTAGAGTTCATGGAGAAAAATGGAGGCAAAGGATTTCGAGCTAAAAAAAACTATAATTTACGACATGAGTAGCTTAATGTACAACAAATTCTGTCAAAAATTTAGTGGAAAAATAAATTTAAGTAATTTATATTTCTATGGTGTAGTGGTCACGCTCGATTGATTTTTTGTTTAAAGCTTAGAAAAGATTGCGGGCAAAACTTTTTTGTAATCTTTGCTCGAAAGTGTTGTTTTAGCTAGTTGCTTTTAGTGTACTTGTTTGCCAGATAACAGCGGAAATAACTAAACCAAGTTTTTTTGTCTCCTTAGGCTCGCGCAGTTGCAGTAAAAAAGCGCACTCTAGAACGCCTTTTCTCCTTTTACCGCTGTTGGTTTGCGAAAAGTTCACCGGGTGACCGCTTACCGAATATGGGCGACATGCTTGGTTGGATCGCTGCTACCGCTGCACTGTATGGAAAAGTTTTCTCTCGCCATTACTTTAAGCTTGTTGTTTGCTTAATTTCGCAACGATTGGAAATAGTATCTGCGGTTTCCTTTATTTACTACTTTATTATTGAAATGTTTTGGTTTAATATTTGCATCCTAGGCAGTTTTATTATCAATTATGAGTTTAGAGAGAAAAGGGTTAATTTTAAAGTTAAAGGTATTAAGGCATAAATTAAACAATTAGCACGGCACAACTTAGCAATCCCAACCAAAGCACAAATGGATTTATATAATTGGTGCCTTAGGAAAGTAAAAGATTTGCTATGAAAACTAGCAATTTACAGATGTTTCAAATAATTTAACCAATTTTTCAATCAAAATTTAAATTTGTTAATCCTAAAGATTGTAACTTTGCATCCATTTTTGGGTTGTTTGGCGTTATTCATGTTTATGTTATGTATATAAGGTTTTATACCTTTGTATGAGTGTAATATGCAATGAAAAGCTGTACTTTCGGTGTACACAGAACAGATGAATTTAGTAGGGTTTGTGGCTTAACCACAAGTGTTATGTGGTTTATAAATTTCCTGAAAAGGTACTTTTTCTAATTTTTAATTGATTTCAATGTTTCTTTATTGCAAGAAATTGTTGCACACAAGTAGTAGTTCTATAATGGTCAGTATTAGGTGGTGAACTGTTTATAAATTTAGGGTTAAAGTCCCAGGACTTTCTGTGCAGTAAACAGAGCGACGGAAATCAGCAACTGTTTCCAGCTCTAACATCTCCTGTGATTCAACAGAAGTTGTATGGATCAACAGCTTGTGTGGTATCATCCAAAGCCAGCAGGTCCATCAACCGATTGGAATATTTTTATGAATCTTTGGAAGACTATCCAGGTAGTTTGATATGTTGGAAAAATAAAATACCCTATTATGGTAACTTTTTTTTTTTTTTATGCCTGCTGGTATATAAAATTTTTGCGTTGTGTATCCTTGCAAAAAGGCAAACATTTTTTTGTAATGTATAAATGTCCTAATTGCAAATCCTAGGTCATCATGTAAAAATACAACCCATGTTTGGTCTGTAAATTTGAAAATTTTTGGCATAAACTCCAAAGTTCATTTTTTACTAGTACAGCTGTCGCGGTTATAACCCTTTAGGTATTAGATTTCTCTCTCATTGGAATTTACTTTTCCAAACAGTAACTACATGTAGCTTCGTTTTTCTGGTTGCAGATTGTGTTTTAGAAAATAAAAAAAATTCACTAATTTATGATAAAAATGTGAACAAAACTTGTGCGGAAGTAACTGTTAAAACATCTAACATTTCAAAAAAAGTTTAAAAATCCAAATTTTGTAGTGAAACAAGTCAGAAGCACTCACCATGGCCATTTATAGAACATGTGTTTTCCTTCAAAAGGAAACATATGTCAATGATGAAGGCTCCAATAAGTTGCAAATTCACATAATATAAAACATATGTGTTGATAATTAGGCATTTTAAAGACAGTGTGGTGCTGTTTAGGTGTATCAGTTGATACAATGAACATAATTTTCTGCCTTGTAAGTGAATGGCCAGACTGGCCTTTGAACCAGTGGCTGTCATCACTTACTCGAAGACCTTTAGTGTAATGATGTAATGTCTATTTGTATCTTAATGCATGTGTTTCTACTTTGTTGCCACAGGGAGTAGGGAACCTGAACATTGAATGCAATCTATGTCAACCACTGTGCAGCTTGAATAGGAATATCAGCAGTAACCAACAGTTAAGGTGGGAAGCTATTTTGTGCTGTTTGAGCCTCGTTTGAGTGAAAATAACTTTTCCTACATGCTTTGGGATAAACCCCCCCCCCTAACTTTCAATATTTGCCGAGGAGTAATTGGAATAGCTGAGAGTCTCTGAAAATCACCCTTAAACAGCTGAATACTGTTGCTTAAACACAGCAGTTAAGAGAAATGTTAGCTTCAGCAATCAGCACACTGTCAACCTGATACCAGATTTAAGAATGTAAGTTTTAATCTGTTATGCCTTTTCCCCCCCCCCCAATCTATGTCAACCACTGTGCAGCTTGAATAGGAATATCAGCAGTAATCAACAGTTAAGGTAGGTAGCTATTTTGTGCTGTTTAAGGCAAGTTTGAGTGAAAATAACTTTACCTACATGCTTTGGGGATAAATTTTAGGTATTTTGTACAAATATATTTTGCATATGCTGGATTCATGTGGTAATAAAACTCAGAAATTTAATGTTGACTTCAAATTTCTGCCGAAGAGTAATTGGAATAGCTGAGAGTCTCTGAAAATCACCCTTAAACAGCTTAATACTGTTGCTTAAACACAGCAGTTAAGAGAAATGTAGTAGCTTTAGCAACCAGCATCCTGTTAACCTGATGCCAAATTTGAGAATGTAAATTTCAATCTGTTATGTTTAAACTATGCAGCACTGATCAAGCCCTGATGCATGGTTTAAGTCAGGATGGCTTTATTCCCTTGCGGAATTCAGCAAACTCACCTTCGTGCAAGAAAAAAAACAGCATCGCGTATCATAATGATGGCTCAACGTCCCCACCTCATGGTGGCAAAAAACGGAGGGAAACCCCCCCCCCAAGTCAGGATGGCTTTATTCCCTTGCGGAATTCAGCAAACTCACCTTCATGCAAGAAAAAGAACAGCATCGCGTATCACAATGATGGCTCAACGTCCCCACCTCATGGCGGCAAGAAACGGAGAGAAAATGTGATTAGCCGAAAAAATTCTCAGCAACATTCGAACTTTCCTCCGTGGGTTATGAGGAACTACTGTCCGGGGATGGTTGGGTAGGTTTTGTACTTGGAATTAACTTGTTTGTTTATTATAGAAATAAGTCAAAGCATTGGTATTTAATTAAGTTTATGAGGTAATTAGCTGTACCCCCCCCCCATGGTTGGGTAGGTTTTGTACTTGGAATTAACTTGTTTGTTTATTATAAACATTAGTCTGAGCAGTGGAATTGAATTTAGTTTATGAAGTAAATTAGCTGTACAGTTTTGACATCGAATAACAAAATTAGTGTAACATTTTTGCTTAATTTGCCAATTTGAAAACGTTAACAAATTATAACTGAACTTGTTTCTAAAAATGTTTTTTATTATTGTTTACAAAACAGTCACAAACATCAGTTCAAAGACAGCATGTGCAAACTGGATTTTTTTAATAAAACAGAAAATTTTATTGTTTAAGGTTGCACGAGGAGATAGAGGATTTTTACAACTTCATGAGACCCACGCAGGAAGAACATGAAATGAGACAATATGTGATTAAAAGCGTGGAACAAGAAGTGCTGAAACTATGGCCAGCAGCAAAAGTAAAACATTTACTTAAATTTGTTTTATATGGTGACTTAGCGGATTAACACAAAAAACAATATTTGACACAAAATTTAAGTTAATCTGCTTTTCGGAAATAAAACAATGACTGTTGTATATGTTTACCATTGCAAAAATATTAACGCAAAGCTTAGAAATACAACTGAATGTGCACAATTTAAAACATATTTTTTATTGTGTAAAAAAATTTGAAGTCCCTTTTTTTAAAGTTAGCATGATTTGCTGACCGAAAAGTTGTTTTTGTAATTACAATAAATTATACTTTTTTCCAACAATTTTTTTGTGTTGAATTTCAGGTTGACGTCTTCGGCAGCTTCCGAACTGATCTTTATCTCCCTACAAGGTGCCCACAATTTATTATCTTGTTGTCCCAATTTTAGCTCTGTGCTTGAGTTACGTCGCAATTGTGTCTCTCAAGTAGTGTGGTTGTTGGTAGCACAAAAGCAAACAGAAGTTCGCAGGCAAACACGTCTGTTGGCTTACGACAAGTGTGCAGACTGCAACCATAATTGCCGAGTTTAACCACACTATAGCTACTTAATATATTGGCATTGTGTTTTGTTTTATAAAACTTGTACGTAGATATAGATACAAACTATGTTTGAAAAACAAGAATTTAATCAAATGTAGCAATTATATAAAGTACCTGTCAAGGTAATAGTACTGCACTTTCCGTTAAGTCTTGAATCTTGAGCCATATAAGTATACTAATGTACAATAAAATTCATTTAGTGGTCATACAAGTACATTTGGAAATAAAAGGCTATGTTAGGAAATAAAGATTTTTTTGGTTAAACGTGTTAATGTTGGTTGTTTTGGATGTTTAGTGACATTGACATTGTGGTGTTTGGAGAATGGGATCGCTTGCCATTATTCACCCTCAAGCAAGCTCTAGTCGGCAATGGAATAACCGATGAAAGTTCCTGCAAAGTGCTTGACCGCGCTGCTGTAAGTCAACGTGTTTGTACTGTAATTGCATGTTACAAATTGTGGTTTTAAAAATCTCATTTTCTATGTTACCAAACTGACATGGTATTGACTCAATAGCACCAGACCTAGACTTGAAAATTAGCTGGACTAAAAACTAAATAGTCTAAAGAGCTTGTGTAGAGTGATTAAATTTTTGTGCACGCTTTAACAAATGCTGTAATCATCATTAAAGCAGTGTCACCATGAACTATTCATTTTTTGGTTTGTGAAAATTGTGGGTTGTCTGCGGTTGAAAAGCCTAAAATATCTTCTTTGCCTTCGGAACATATGTTACGATGTGTGACTCATAGAAATGCTGGTGCAAATAAAATTTTTAAGTTGATAAAATTTGTACCAGCTTCCACAGACGTGTTTGAACTACTAGAGTCTGTGTCATCTATATCTATATGCATTTTGAGTTTATAAATATATATGGTGTGTGTTCTTGGGTAGCCTGTCCAAATAAAGTGTAAGCTTACAGGCTCACCTAATTTTTAGATTCGTATTATGAATATTTAAGTTATGTGGTAAAAAGACGATGTTATTAAATGGTGTAAATAAGAAGTTGGTTTCTTTTACCAATCACCTTTTCTGCATAAAAACTCAATAAATACTAATACTTGCATCCCCCCCCCCCGTTCGATACCATCGATACCGAGTACCGAGTACCCGTCCCATCACTACCAATTATTAATATATAAATTATGTGGTAAAAAGATGATGTTTGTAAATGCTGCATATAAGTAGATGTTTTGTTTTACCAATCACATTTTGTGCTTAAAAACCCAAAAAATACTTGCATTTTTTACGACTACCCTCTTTTTATGTCCCCTAATACACTTGCAAGAACAAATTTTATTGTTTTATGTGGTTTTGCTTTGTAAAGAGTATAATTTACGCCTGTGGTTTTTATTTCAGGTTCCAATCATCAAGTTCCAGCATTTGGAAACCAACGTCAAAGTTGACATCAGCTTTAACACAAAGAGTGGGGTCCAAAGCGTCGATTGTATAAAGGTAAAGAACATCTTTACATTTTATGTTGGTACAGATTCAATGATGTTCAATACTGCTTCAGCTTAATTTGCCCACTTTGCTTGTTTTCAACTTTGGGCTGTTAGATGAGGCAATTTTAGCTTAAATTTAAGATCATGTGTAAGAAAGGGGTTGCTAGTACTTACATTTATTACAGCTTAGGTTTAAAATTGCTTGTTTTACAATTGTTGCTAAATTACAACAGTTCATATTTTTTGGCTTTTGAGCAGGGTTGCACAACACACAGTCATTGCTTTATAAATAGCATTCGCAAAGTGTGTTTAGTTGCTATGAATAACCCTAAAAATCACTGAAATGTCATAAACTTAATGCATTTGTCAGTTCCCCCCCCCCACTGCCCTATGTTTGTGTCCCCTAATACACTTGCAGAAACAAATTAGAAAATTTTTATTTTTTTTATGTGGTTTTACATTAAAAGAGTATAATTTATGCATATGGTTTTTATTTCAGGTTCCAATCATTAAGTTCCAGCATTTGGAAACCAACGTCAAAGTTGACATCAGCTTTAACACAAAGAGTGGTGTCCAAAGCGTTGATTGTATAAAGGTAAACAACATCTCTAAATGATGTTTAATACTAGTGCAGCTTAGTTTTTACTATGTGCTTGTTTTCAGCAAACTTTGGTTTGAAATGGCAATTTAGGCTTAAATTTAAGATCATCGATAAAAAGGTTTGCTAGTACTTAAAACCATTACTACAATAGTTCAACAATCTTTTTGAGCAGGGTTGCACAACACACAGACATTGCTTTATAAATAGCATTCGCAAAGTGTGTTTAGTTGCTATAAATAACCCTAAAAATCACTGAAATGTCATAAACTTGATGCCTTTGTCAGTTTGTTTGAACTTGTTATGGAACTAATGATAATTATTTCGAAAAATAAAGGATGTGCAAAATAATTTTATTGTGTAACAGAAACAAGTAGCATAATATAATGTGGAACAAAATTAGAATGTTATTTATTTCCTATCCCCTTTTAAAGTGTGTATCGTAGCCTTATAGCAACTTCTCAACACTGAAGCAGGCTGTACATGTATTTACAAGGCTGTTGGTGTGTGCAGGTGTAACCTAATTACCAGTTTGTTGATCTGCTGCCAAACCCTGAGTATTTCAAACAGGCGGATGTTAAGTTATTGTATTGAGCATAATTTGCTTTCATTGTCAATCTTTACGCTAGAGCTCAATTACCAACTCATCCTTTAATTGTTGCATTTGAATTCCTGTACTCTACATATAAAATATCTATGTCACAACTGTTAGATTTAGGCCAAGTTAACCTAGTACTCAAAATCATGCCAGCATAAAGATGTTAATTTCTAATTTTACCCAAAAGAAAAAGATTTTTATTGCCAGTGTTTGTATTACAACAGGTAATATATTTTGCCTTCATTTTGCATTTTAAAAACAATTACCCAATGTTGTAGGAGTTCATCAAAAAATACCCAGTGCTTCCAAAGCTTGTATTTGTGCTCAAACAATTCCTGGTACAACGGGAACTTAACGAGGTTTGGACAGGAGGTGTCAGTTCCTATTCCCTTATTCTCATGTGCGTCAGTTTTCTACAGGTAAATATCATGACTTTTTCATTGTTTTTGTTTGCAAATATTCAACATAAAACTAAAGCAGTCTACTGCTGTGTTCAACAGTTACTGTCTAAACCAGTGGTTCCCAAACTTTTTTCTTTTAAGGCGCATTTTAGAAAAAAACAAAAATTATTTGGCGCACTTCGAACATTTGAATAAAAATGTATTTGAATTTTTTATTTCAAAATGGCACAGCAACCCCCCCCCCCCCCCCCCCCCCCCCCCCCCCCCCCCCCCCCCCCCCCCCCCCCCCCTGATTGATTTTAATTTCAATATTTTTTGCGGCACACCTAATGACATCGGTGCATAGTTTAGGAACCACTGGTCCAAACACAAGCAACACAAAAGTTTCATTTTTTGCCTGTTAAGTAGTGGTTTATGTCTTCAACAGTTATGATACAGGAGAAGTAATGTAAAATTTTCATTTTTATATTTGCTAATCGTAAAGAAAGCAATGTACTGTGTAAAATTGGTTATGAAATGAGACAACCTTTACATTTCCCACTAGTCATTTAAAGGAAGCAATTAGATGTGTATGATGTGTTAACTGTAAACACTGACCAATCAATTATTGTTATACTGTCTGTTTAGCGTATTGAAGTGTTATTAATTCTTTGTCGCTGTAACAAGGTGATACTTCAAACCAATGTTTGCATAGTAGACCCAAAAACAAACTTTCCATACAGTTGTAAGAAGTTAATTATAGATGCTTACTCAGAATTGATACACCCACATTTTTAAAAATTATGTATTTAACTTTGTAATGGTTAGAAACAAACATTTATTGTGAAAATAACGGCCCAAATAAACGTAAATGTGGCCTTCATATCACTGATGATGACATGAACATTTGCCGAAACGTTTGAACAATAAAGCAGGTCGCTTTACGTCTATTTGGGCCGTTATTTTCACCATTAAACTTATGAACAGATTCGTATATAGTGTTCCAACAAACAAACCTGCCAGTGTAATAAATGTCTGCTAGTTTGCATGTGTAGTAGCACACACATGTTTTTAGGTGTATTTTTGAGAAAAGTAAAGGCTTTTGTCAATTTCCAGTAGTGTATGACCAAGCAAAAAAGTTCGGCTGAGGTCTTTCTACAAAAATCAGAACACAACTATAAAAATCCTATAATTTCATAGAAACGCCGGTGCTAAACTATGTTTTGTGTATTTTTCTGTTCCCCTACTATAGCTCCACAGAAGGGGTGACATGATACTACCTGACTGTAACTTGGGTGTGTTATTGATTGAGTTCTTCGAAATGTACGGCCGTCATTTCAACTACCACCTTACCTGTATTCGAGTGAAAAACGGAGGCAGATATATGCACAAAGAGGAGGTAACTGATTTTTTTTGTTTTGTGAAACATATCTACCGATGAGACCTCACATGCTAGAACCATGCACTTTCTGTAGCTTACTTTTTTACAACTTTTAGGTTTTTTTAAGTCATTTTAATTTAAACATTCTGATTTCTATTTTTGTGTAGTTTCGGAAACAAATGGACAGCACACAAAGTCCTTCCCTTTTATCAATCGAAGACCCATTAACCCCAGGTAGGATGTTTTCAAATTAGAAATTTGGTTGTATTATATCTTTGTCTTCACATAGTGTAACGTTTGCATCAAAGTCAACCGTTTGTTGTGTTTTTTATTCAAGTGTAAACACATCTGTTTTAGCTAATAGGTTGTTTTTTTGCAACAATAAGTAGATAATCCTGTACTGGTGGTTTTATATGTATAAAAATATATACAGTTGTCGGAAAAAACATATGTTACTGAATCACAAATCTACTATCTATACTATGTATCTATTGGTATTTAAATGCACAAAACAAAGAGTTACCGTTACACGTTAAGTGTTGATAACGGGAATTTCTTAACCAGGCAATGACCTTGGAAGGGGCTCTTATGGAATCATGCAAGTCAAGCAAGCATTCGATTACGCCTACCGATGTCTAACTACAACCATCTTGCAATACAACTACAGCAACAATGTTTGTCCTCCGTGCAGGTAAATAATGCCTTAAAACTTGAGTTGTATGTCATGTTTGTGAGTTGCTCTCATTTAAAAGCCTTTACAAGTTAAATGTAAATTTAAGCACTGAAAAAAATTCTGTATTTACTGAAATAATTGTCTTACTTTAAATCCTTTGTCAAAGGGCTAATGAAATCATCCGTTATTACATGAGTAGATTAAATACCGCTTTTTATGTCCGTTTTAGTCAGAATATGCCTTGCACAAAAAAGGTGTGCTGTTTTCCATTACTTTCCTGTTCTAACTTTGTCACTTTTGCCATAGTCTCCTGCGTCTTATTGTGGATGTGTCGGAGAACAGCATCGAACAACGCAAGTGCGCTCGCGAAAAGTGGAGGATTATTAGTTTGAACAACCGACTCTCCACACAAGGTACGTTATACAACAAACTTATTACTGCGAAAACTTCCGAATATTCGCTCTATAGCTTTTAAAACTGAAAATTTAAATCAAAAAAGTCGATTGTTAAATTTTGTCCTTTAGCCCTATCAGTTACCCCATTAGCCCCCTAAAATGGGTGAACATTTAAAGTTTTTAGAACTATTTTAGTTTTAAAATGTTTGGACTAAAAGTTATGAATGATCCTTTTTAAAGAACTTTGTGTAAATGTCATTTAATATTACAAATGTTTGATTAAGCTGCTTGATTCGAAAATGATTAATTGTTTCACCAAAACCGAAAGCCCCCCCCCCTTGTGTAAATGTCATTTAATATTACAAATGTTTGATTAAGCTGCTTGACTCGAAAATGATTAATTGTTTCATTAATTGTTTCACCAAAACCGAAATTAAATCCTTAATAAACTCACGAAGGCCTCGGCTATAGTTTAATCATAATGTAATAAAATGGAAGTGTATTGTTGTATTGAGGTATTAGATTGGTTAATTGTTTAACGCCGGGCTTGTATACATTAAATTTGTTTATCCAGATGTTGGCGACCTCCATCCACCTCCGAGATGTTCTACGGGTTCATCTGCTTGCAGTAGCGGTAAGTTTCGTAAATATAGGAGTTTTGTACAGACCGACAAATGATCTTCTTGCCACAGCGGTTTCTTAACTTTGGTACATGTACAATAGGTGGCATGTCGACGCCTATCAGGTGTTATGCTAGCGTGCTTTAGTTGTCAAGACTATGTCAAAAGTATTTTAAGTTATTGATCTAAAAAAAGTTTTTTTTTTGGTTGGGTTGTTTTCTTTTATACCCTGGATAATATTTGTTTCATGACTCGTACTCTCATTGTTAAATGTTTCGTGTTTAATTCGGTACTAGAACCTAGGTACAAAACACTTAGGGGTACACGAGTAAAAGTAGTTTGTGAAACTATGTCTTGAATGTTTGTTGTGTGGCTAAACTGTAATACTTAATTTAACTTAAAAAGTCGTTTTTTTGTTTTTAAACCTGCTGTACATCAGAGATTTCGTTTTTTTCATTTCTTAACTGGTTACATTAATATGTATTGTACCACCATCACAAACTTCAACAAGTTGTTTTTTTAGTTTCCAGCATCGAAGCGACCACGGCTTCAAGTCCATCCTTTTCATCATCTGATTCCACATCGGATACTGTAAGTTGAAATTTCTTATTCCACTATTTTGCTTTTACTGAGTGGTTTTGGATCACAATAATATTAAGTTGTGAAGTGATTGGGAATTAATGGATTGAAAATAAATTGAAAGCCAACTTAAATTCGCTCTTTCATATAAACTTACTTAAAACCAATATTTAACTATTTGTTTTCAAATTTTATCTTCAGGATTCTGAGAGTTCGTCTGAAAGTGCCACGCCCTCCAACGGCGCCAACGCCCCCTTTGCGATAAACTTCAAAGGACCGAAGCTCTTTGGCGACACCGCTCGGGCGAACAAGCCGGCCGCCGATCGATCATTGGAGCGTTTCTCGCGCCCCACGAAGAGCGCAAATCGCTTGTTCTCGAACAAAACCGCCGGTCGAACGAAATCCGCCGACCGGGAACGCCCACATTCCGCCCCCGATTTCGGCAAAACTGAAAAGCTGAAACAACCCATGATCAGCTTTGAAGCGGGTTAGTACATTTGGATTGTTATTTTTGAAAAAAGCATGTCATAGGACAGAGAAAAAAACTGTGCTAGAATTTATGTGATTTTGTTCGAGGACGTAACGAATTACGTCACTTGAAACCCACACTTTGTTGGTTGTTTTCAAAACTCTCGCCTAAAAGATGAAAAACTGTCAAAAGGATTTACATGATTTTTTGTTATTGTTTGAAGTTTGAATATTTTCAAAAAAAAACTGTATTTCATAGGACTAAGAAAAAAACTGTTAGGATTTATGTGTTTTTTTCTGATGACGTAAAGAATTACGTCATTTAAACCCCACGTGGTTGTATTCTGCTTGTGAAAAAAACTTTTTTGGTTACATCACGTCATAGTAAGGTTGTCATTGAAAATTGCAAAAGGAATATTTTTAACACGCAACTTTTTTATTTGAAGGAACATTCCAGTAAGGGCGTTGTACAAGATGAACCAGATTTTTTAGGCATTTGCTGTGATTTACGTGAAGTATTTTTGATTTTCAGACTTGCCGAACAGCAACACAAAAAACAAGTCAACGTCACCAAACAAAACTTCGCGTAACAAGAATAACGAGAGAAAACAAAACGTAAGTAATTTTCAGTAATGAACACTTGTACTTGCTCAAGTATATAGTGTGGTATACTGAATTTAGATATAGCCCGATTTTTGAGACAGTAAAATATATTTGATGTTTGATTATTATTAAATGAATGCGGGTTGTGAAGTAAGCGATGATCTGTTGGTTGGGCGCATTTTATTTGACGTCTATCTTTCAATTTCAAGATTACTAACGCACAATTCAGGAGCTTCTGAATTTAGTCCAGACCACCGATCAGCAGCTAACAAAAAACAGGCATAAATTTAATGGTGCAACGCATTTCCTTTTGTACGACCATTGGTTAAGCGATGTTGAATCTTTATACTTAACAGAACGGCAGAAGATCGGCGCAGTCGAAGCAAAGCGACACAAATACTAATAATCAACGCCAACACAAGCAAACTACCAACTCGAAAAAATCCAACCAACAGCGCCATCTGTCGAGATAGTCCACTGCGCATCCGCGTGGACCCCTCCGCTTTTTACTACAATGCAGTGTTAAGGAACTGTCCAATCTGCAAGCCCAAACTCGCACCACTGGCAACTGAACCCGGCCCCCCCCCCCCGACACAAATACTAATAATCAACGCCAACACAAGCAAACTACCAACTCAAAAAAATCCAACCAACAGCGCCATCTGTCGAGATAGTCCACTGCGCATGCGCGTGGACCCCTCTGCTTTTTACTACAGTGCAGTGTTAAGGAACTGTCCAATCTGCAAGCCCTAATACGCACCACTAGCGACTGAACCCGGTTCATAACGTTAGCAAGGTCGCGTTGCATAAGGTTGTTGGCTTTTTCGTGTCCTTTTTATGTCTAGTGGCTTTTCCGTACCCATTTTTTTCTGTTCACGTATTATTTCTTTTTTGTCGTATTTTTTTTATTGCTCAACCTCGCGCCTTGTTCTGTTCTCGGCTCCGTTTTTGTTTGTTTGAAGTGAGCAAAAAGTTAAATGCCCACAAAGTTAGGCTTGTTGCGCCAAGGAGCAAAGTAGTAACTGCGAATGTAGTTTTCCTATCGCTGCTAGAACAAAAATAGTATTCTACCAGCAATTCCTATCTGACCTCCTGCTTGAAATACGTGCAAATGTGGAACTTTCATGATTGGAGTATTTTTTTCATTTTTGACCAATCACACAACGAGAATATGTCAGCTCAAAAACAGTATTTGAAAAGCCATTTTGTTTTCATTTACGTCCACTTTTTTGTTGAACTTTGCCCTTTCCCCCGTTTCAAGACCCCCTTCGCTTTGTGTTTTTGCCAAACGCTGTAAACTGACTAACTCAGTACTTAAAAATCTGCAGTGAATACGTTTCAATTCAAAATAACTCCCCCCCCCCCGTCCACTTTTTTGTTGAACTTTGCCCTTTCCCCCGTTTCAAGACCCCTACCCCCTCTGCTTTGTGTTTTTGCCAAACGCTGTAAACTGACTAACTCAGTATTTAAAAATCTGCAGTGAATACGTTTCAATTCAAGATAACCAGCAAGGTCGATTATGCAACAAAAGCGCACGTGATCCATGTATTCATCCGCACCAGTATCTAGTGCCATTCTGCAGGCGCAAATTTCATTACCTTTGATGTCAAGCCAAAATGCATGTTTGTTTGTGCTTAATTACCCTTAATCGCTACTCCCTACTTCATGCGTGTCAGTATCAAATGATTTTTTGTGAGGAACGAATTTAAACTGTGACAAAATTAGCCTTTTTGTTCAGACTGGTTTAAATTACTCAGCATTAGCGTTATTCGGACAAGTATTTTTCCCTTTGGGTTTTTACGAACATACTGTTTGCTTTTGTTTTCAACCGCTTTGGTATTCAGGTGAGTAAATCCCACAGTATTCTTATTTTCGCCTTTCACACAAATTGCGTTGATCAGCCTATGGGTACATGTCCAGACAAATCCGGTTAATCGAAATGCCGTTTAATTGCATATACTGCATCCTGCAGCCGTTAATAATAACGAAACTATTCCGGTTTGTCGCAAGAAAAACATCCTTTTTTGACCATTATACCCTGCACCGGTTACGTAATAGTGTCCCAATTAAGTGGCAGAAATTCTCACATGGCATTGCAACTCAATTTCAACAAGGCCTAACTGTTTTGTTTTGGTCGAAAGAAGAAGTCACTTTACCTGTTAATACCGTGGTGCTTGTGCTTAAAGACCTGAAACTCTTATACTGTACAGAGTGATTTCATTCTAACGATTTTGGGTGCGTTTGTTAATTTTGGGGTAGTTGCTTGGACACTGTTTTGTTGTCTATGCTATTTTGTCATGCGGCGAATTAGTTGTTTTTTCCAACGTTTTCAGTTGTAAACATTCTAAACTACAAAAAGTGTCGTTTTTTCCATTCAAATTGAAACTTCTTTTGATTTTCAAACCGATCAAATTCCTATAAAATAGGTCATTAAATTTGACTAACATGGTATATCCGTAAATTTACTGTTTTCAAAATGTGATTTTTGAATTACTGTTTATTTTTTGCAAAACACTATTTTAAAATTCGATTTTAGTCGCAAATTGCTAAAGTGGAACCGCTGGAAAATTACTTTACCTCATCAAATTGATTTCTGCAAAACTTTCGCATCCTGACATGAGATAATTTTCCTGGTTATGTTTATCTTTCAAATTGTTATCCCCCCCCCCCAAATTGATTTCTGCAAAACTTTCGCATCCTGACATGAGATAATTTTCTTGTTTATGTTTATCGTTCAAATTGTTACCCCCCCCCCCGCAACAAAAGCGCACGTGATCCATGTATTCATCCGCACCAGTATCTAGATTTTTTATAATTTTTTTATGATTTTTTTGTTAGGAACGAATTTAAACTGTGACAAACCGGGCGTTTTTGTTCAGACTGGTTTAAATCACTCAGCATTAACGTTATTTGAACAAGTATTTTTCCCTTTGGGTTTTTACGAACATACTGTTTGCTTTTTTTCAACCGCTTTGGTTTTCAGGTGAGTAGATTCCACAGTATTTCTTATTTTTCGCCTTTCACACAAATTGCGTTGATCAGCCTAGGAGACAAATCCGGTTAATCGAAATGCCCTTTAATTGCATATACTGCATCCTGCAGCCGTTAATAGTAACGAAACTATTCCGGTTTGTCGCAAGAAAAACATTATTTTTTGACCATTATACCCTGCACCGGTTACGTAATAGTGTCCCAAATCAGTGGCAGAAATTTTCACATGGCATTGCAACTCAATTTCAACAAGGCCTAACTGTTTTGTTTTGGTAGAAAGAAGTCACTTTACCTGTTAATGCCGTGGTGCTTGTGCTTAAAGACCTGAAACTCTTAGACTGTACAGAGTGATTTCATTCTAACGATTTTGGGTGCGTTTGTTTTGGGGAAGTTGCTTGGCCCCCCCCCCATGGCATTGCAACTCAATTTCAACAAGGCCTAACTGTTTTGTTTTGGTTGAAAGAAGAAGTCACTTTACCTGTTAATACCGTGGTGCTTGTGCTTAAAGACCTGAAACTCTTGGACTGTACAGAGTGATTTCATTCTAACGATTTTTGGTGCGTTTGTTTTGAGGTAGTTGCTTGGACATTGTTCTGTTGCCTTTGCTATTTTGTCATGCGGCGAATTCATTTTTTTTAAAACGTTTTCAGTTACGAACATTCTAAACAAAAACAGTGTCGATTTTTCCATTTAAATCTTCTTTTGATTTTCAAACGGATCAAATTTGACTAAGGTATATCTCTAAATTTACTGTTTTCAAAATGTGACTTTCCAATTACTGTTTATTTTTCGCAAAAACACTTTAAAAATTATTTCTTGGAGATTTTTTTCCCCCCCCCCCCCCCTTTTTTTAAATTCGTTTTTGGTCGCAAATTGCTAAAGTGGAACCGCTGGAAAATTGCTTTACCTCATCAAATTGATTTCTGCAAAACTTTTCGCATCCTGACATGAGATAATTTTCCTGTTTATGTTTATCTTTCAAATTGTTACGTTATATTCATTTTTGTCTGAGATTTGCTGCATTATTATCACTGCGCAAAAAACCTGTCACCCAATACCCTGAACTGATCAACTATCAGCATTTAATTTTTCTTTACTCATTGCTGTATTAAGCCTGACACACTGTGCATAGTAAACTGCTGCGAACGGTCACCACAAACAGAAAACTTCTTCCCTCCTACTAAATGTACCAAGGTGTGTCCGCTAGATGGGGTCGGTGAGCGTCATTTGAACACAACATTTTTCACCATTTTTTATGCTTATAAGCATCATATTTCGGTCGCGCGAGCAAATGTTCTTAACGTGGGGGATGTACCCTAATTACCTACGCGCCAAATGACAATTTTTCATGTTCTTTCTTTGCTTTTTGCGTTCTTCTGTGGTTGCGGTTTTGTGATTTCATGTTTTGCAACTTAGCAGCCATATTGGTGTAATTCTACTTAATTCACTTATCCTGATAGCATCGCACCTCACAACACTTATCTGACACAATATGTTATGTGACAAACTGCAAAAAATTTTGAGGCCATCCACTTTCTGTTCAATGAAACTTGTGCAAAGTGCATACAGCGGTCGTTGCCCCTCAACCACTCCCCACCGGTGCCTTTCGTTTTTATCAAGCGCCGATTTTCGCCGGTGAACGATTGTTCCCCCCCCCCACAGAAAACTTCTTCCCTCCTACTAAATGTACCAAGGTGTGTCCGCTAAATGGGGTCGGTGAGCGTCATTTGAACACAACACTTTTCACCATTTTTTATGCTTATAAGCATCATATTTCAGGCGCGCGAGCAAATGTTCTTAATGTGGGGATGTACCCTAATTACCTACGCGCCAAATGACAATTTTTCATGTTCTTTCTTTGCTTTTTGCGTTCTTCTGTGGTTGCGGTTTTGTGATTTCGTGTTTTGCAACTTTTCAGCCATATTCGTGTAATTCTACTTAATTCACTCATCCTGACAGCATCGCACCTCACAACACTGATCTGACACAATGTTATGTGAAAAAATTGTGGCTATCCACTTTCTGTTGAATGAAACTTGTGCAAAGTGCATACAGCGGTTGTTGCTCCCCCAAACCACTCCCCACCGGTGCCTTCCGTTTTTATCAAGCGCCGATTTTTGCCGGAGCACGATTATCCGGCCCCAGTATCACTTGTGTGAGTCGCTTTTTNGCCTTTCGTTTTTATCAAGCGCCGATTTTCGCCGGTGAACGATTGTTCGGCCCCAGTATCACTTGTGTGAGTCGCTTTTTGCTGCCATTACTCTTGTTACTACCACTGATGTCGCATAGACTTATCGCCCGACACTTTTCTCTTTACCGGCCCGCGCCGTTCTTGTTGTGTGCATTTACGCCCCCTTTTCCCCATGCTAGTGTTTGTTCGAAAAATTTGCAAAAAAGTTCAAAAATACAAGCGAAAAAACGAACTTGTTTTCTTATCCAGAATAGTTTAACTGCAATATTTTGTCAAAAAATGGCTACGGCGAGTACTATCGAATGGTTTCATTGGACTGCACTTGATTTTCGTTTGTTGTAACCAGAGTTGTAAACAGGCCTGACACTCGAACCCGAAATTACAAGCCACACCGAACCCGAATCGTTTTTGAGAAGCTCGTTTAGGCCGAAAGTTTGATTGACAGGTCTATACATTAAAGCCCCTGGAAAGACCAAGACAAAAAACGCAATGAACAATAATAGACAAAGTTCTTGAACAGGGCGTTTTAGGACTGTTTGACATTAGGTTAGGTCCAGCAAATGGCTACTTAGCTGGTTAGATTTATTCAAAAAAGTACTGACACGGAGTGCAAAGTCTGGCCCGAAAGAAACCCAAGCCCGGCCCAAAAAGAACGGTCCGACTTACAACTCTGGTTGTAACAAAGAACATCGAGAGCCTAACTGAACAATTGTAAGCACGCCGAGACGACTGGGCTAACATTGAGTTAACGAAAGATGTTTTTTCGTAACGCTTCAAGTAAAAGAAATTCGGCGCTGCCACCGCACCCAGTCATGCGAAACTAAGGACAAAGCCAGTCCACGTCAAAGCACATGATCGGCTGCGAGAAGAACTAAGTTGAAACTTTGCTGAATAAAGGAGTGGTTGACAGTCTCAGTTCACAAACGTTTAACAAAATCTTTACTTCAAATGACAAAAGTTGGAGATGGCAAGTCAATCTAATGTAAGTCAGGTTTGTTAGCAGTTGTTAATACTTGTAATATTTTGTAAAATGTTGCATTAGTTAACAAAAGGTGTTTGCATTCAGACCCCCCCCCCCCCCCCCCCCCCCCCCCCCCCCCCCCCCCCCAAACAAAACAGTTAGGCCTTGTTGAAATTGAGTTGCAATGCCATGTGAGAATTTCTGCCACTTAATTGGGACACTATTACGTAACCGGTGCAGGGTATAATGGTCAAAAAAGGATGTTTTTCTTGCGACAAACCGGAATAGTTTCGTTATTATTAACGGCTGCAGGATGCAGTATATGCAATTAAACGGCATTTCGATTAACCGGATTTGTCTGGACATGTACCCATAGGCTGATCAACGCAACTTGTGTGAACGGCGAAAA